>CAEGAF010049988.1:0-15578 GCA_903067075.1 Micropoecilia bifurca
CCAATGATCGGCCGATCCCGATCATCCCCGATTTCACGGAAATCGGCCGATTATCATCGGTGACCGATCGATCGGCACACCTCTAATATAAATCCGTCAAAGAGCATTTAATTACAATGAATGTGTCAAATATATCCCATTCTCATGAAGGCACATGAAATTCAGTTCTGTCCAAATTCAAACGAGTTTAGTTTACATTGCATTTGATCCAAGTTTAGTTGATCATTTTGCACCAGTTAATAAAAATTTGGTCTAAGTTAGCCAGCCACAAGAATCAAGTTGTTGGCTTTGCAGCAATTTGATCTTATGCATGTGGCGACATTGGAAAGGAAAGATTTGCTTTTAACAGGAAGAATCCTCCAGCAAAACCAGCTTCAGTTTCAGGCCTGTCGACCGGGGGTCAGGAGGAAGCAGAAATGCTGAAAAATGCAGATGTAGTACTTTTAATGTGCACAGATGGCCTGTCACACTACTCCACATGTGATATTTCTTTCAAGGACTTTATATAACTTTGCTACGCATAGGACACTGAAGCATACAGTTTGATCACCACATAACAGATTTTTATAGACATGTCATAAAATGTGACGCAGCGTTCACACAATATTTATGCTGCAGATGTGCATCACTGCTGGACAATTTACATCATTATAACTCAAATATTACAGCAAATTAATACATTATTCAATCAAGCAACTGTTGCAGATGCTTTACTCACCAGACATGGCTTTTGCTTGAAAGTGAAAGTGGCCGGATGCTTTGTGATTAATTTGGATAATAATGAGCAGTCTTCTTTAGGGGACTAATCAACATTGAAATTCATTCTTAGACAGTCAGTCAATCACTTAACATGAGAAAAAGGAGACGAGAGAGGAAACGTAATGTACCCCTTCCAGGAGCATTATGAAGTCTACATGCTTTATCCCATTACTTAAACGCTGTTCAGGTCAAGTGTGTATCAAAAGTAGCACACAAACCTCAAAGATCTGTAGTACATTTAAAACGTTATTCTGTTAATTTTTTCTCAGAGTTGGGAATTATTTTTTTACAGATGTTAGCAGTGAAACTGCTGAGAAAATGTTTTTTATATAATTTTCTCAATGAAAATCAAATGGATTTTTATTTTTATCATTAAGAAAATTAAGGGTTCAGTTTAAGTTCAGGAGAATAAAGGTTTACGACAACATTATAGAAACCCATCTTTCGTATAAGGAGGATTGACACTAGTACGTTTTTTTCCTTGAATGTTACTGTCATACCATCTGTCATGAGAAACATGAGGTATGTCAAAATTTAACAAGCTAACTTTACAACAATGCTACTATAAATAGAGTTGCAGTCCATGCTCAGTCTTTGTCTTTGCTCGATGTCTTGCAACAACTTGTGTTTTGACTTTAGAGGACGACAGGTAATAAAATCCAGGACATTTATTAGAGGAATCCGGGACACTTTTGTTGCTGCCATTCATTACTTATGCTACAACACTTTCCACTGCCTAACTGCTACTTGCATTGGTCTCAAGCACATCTATTTCTAATGCTGTAAATTGAGTCATTGAAATGCATGAAATAAAGCCGTTAGCCCATAGGGCTAGAAAATCTGCACATAGAAAAATATAAAGTCAGAAGCTGTCCTGACTGGTATGTTTGATGTTGAATATGTTTTTTTTAAGCCGATTGTTGGAATCTTTCTGTCATATCGACTTAAAAAATTACTGTGACACTTGAGTGGTTATGTGGTCTGTCTTCAGCCACTAACCTCGGCAATGAGTAATATGCTCACTCTTGCCTCTGTTTAAATAAGTCTAAGAGACTCAGAACCTCCTTCCTTGATTCTGACATCTGAAGAGGGAGCCTCTCTACTGCCTGAAGGAAAAAAATGTTCCAGTTTATTAAAAAAAAGAGGTAGTTCAAAGTATAAAACCCAGAAAAACTAATTTCTTCTGGTACAAGTGATAGGAATGCAATGGATATTATTTCTGGTAGGATGTAGTAAGATGTGAACAGGAAACAAGAGCTTTACATCTTAGGAGTAAACCCATTGCAATTTGATAAATTCAAATGATTACAGTTCCTGCTGCCCTCAACAGAGTTAAGTGCTGCTTCATTTATTTTGTTTTTCATTTTCATTTTCTGGTGTTGGAAATCTTTTCTTTTTTCTATTACTAAAGATTAACTGCAACAACTTCTAAAATCATTCATGCCGATACTTTTCACAGGTCATGCAACAACCACAAAATTCATTTTGTATTTTATTAGAATGTTAATTGATACACCAACACAAAGTGGGACATGACTGTCAAGTGGACGGAAAGCAACACATTTCTAAAAAGAAAATTACAGAAGGAAATCTGAGTGTGATTCGCATCTGTTTTCAGCAATCTTTACTCTGAATCTTTACCAGTACAATCAATTGTCTGAAGAAGCCATTTGATTTGCAAGAGAAGTCTGTGTCATGTAATTTCAGTAAAAGTGAAGCAAAGGTTTGTTGGATAACATTAGAGAAAAACAGCATCACAAACACCATGAAACAAAGCAGACAAGTCATGCAGCCGGTTGCAGAGATGTTAGAACAGGGTAGGTTAAAAAAATATCCAAAGCTTCAACATTTTCACTCTTTAATACAGTATTTGAAAAAAGAAACTGCAAAATTACCAGGGTATGGCTGTCTGTCCTAACTGAGAATCTGGGTGAGGAGGGCAATAATCAAAAACAAAACAAGAAACCCGTGGTTATCCTGGAGGAACTTTAAAGAGCCACAGCTCCAGATAACAGGTCCAGTAGGCAAACCCAAACATCCCTGTGACAGGTGTCTCTTGTAAATAAGACAATGAGTCTCAAGAGATATATCCTGTATAAATAAAGTATTGTATAGCCATCTTATGGGCAACGCCTGGTGACCAGTCCCAGGCAAAAAAACATTGTTTTAGAGGCAGCAAATGACTGAGAAGTTGGGTAAATAAATGTCCCTAAACATACAAGCAAAACTGCAATGTCCAGACTTAGATTAAATAGAAAATCTGTCACAAAACAGAAATTTGTTCTTTGGCGCCGTCCATCCGATCTGACTAAAGTTGGTATACTGACCAAAAAATTTCATGGTGAACTAATAATTTTCAAAGACGTTGACAGAGTCTTGTAGGGAGAAGAATATCAAAGAAAAAAATGTAAGTGAAACATAGACAAGTAAATCTAGAGCAATACAGCGTTTTGTTTCAAAAAATACTTGAGTTTGTTACTCTTTCATTTATATATATATATTGCAAAAGCACTCACATAATATTTTGTTGTGATCTGCAACGTGCCTTTCATCGAGGGCTTTCTTTGATGTCAGCGGTGTTGCAAGAGCAACGGGAGCCAAAGAGAGTGTGTTTCCCCACAGCATGGATCCATGCAGTATTAGAGGCTTATGAGGATCTCATCACTCTCCATCCTGGTAATGTTTCTGTCAGTGTGCCGGATGGGAACCATTACAACCCACTGATCATCATTCACAAGATGCAGTCTTACGTAGATGCTGTTGGTTTTATTGCGCACCATATTAGACTATCCGTGTGATGTAGCGCAGGAGTTTGCCTCGTTAGCCTAATTCCAGAGTCTTTTTTTTCCCCCCAAGTAAGGATGGCAAAAAATAAAACTAAAAACAGAGTTAAATGTTAATAGCCGGTTGATTTTGTATCATTGTCTTTGTTTCAGAACAGCTTCCCCATCTATGATGCGGTTCATTCTTCATTTTTCGCTCAGTCAATCTCTGTGGCAAAAGGCCAGTGTGTCTTATCCATCACTAATCTGCAGCCATTAGCATTCATGGTCCATTAGCCATCAAGTAGCTAATATAAAATTTTAATTGTAGGCCATAAAGTTTGTTGTAGCACTAACACAAGCTCCCATTGAGAATGTTTTATTACTCGGGCTTTCAGTGTAACTGTTCACATTATGAGGGCTGATGAGTTTTCATATTGTATGTCTGAAGTGGTTAAGTCACATTTAATGTTATATTTGTGCACATAAAACGATTGACTGCTAATTTATTAGTAATTAATGTCTATTTCAGATGTGTTTACAGAACGTTTGAAAATTGATCTTTACAATTCTGGTCAGTGTATTTTCTGCCCATGTGGAAATTTAAAAATCCAGTTTCCTGGTAAATTGATTGGCATCACTTGGTATTAAATTCTCAATTTATGTTACACTGAGTAAAGATATCACCCATTGCTTTATAGCATCACCGTATTTGCATACAAGTTTAACACAACATCTGTATCCTCTAGAAAAGCCACTTTTTGTCAAGGGGTAAGTGCATACTATATAGATTTGAACAGTTTTATGCTGCCATCCATAGGATTTACTTATTGAAATTCATTATCTAAAAAGAAGCAAATATACATAATCAACACCCATAAAATCGAGAAGTAGTATATATGTGCTTCTTGCAGAGAATGCTATATAGTTTTAATATTTGTACCTTCATAGACTAACATAAGAGTAGAAAAAGGCTGATAATGGAAGGTTAATTAATTGGGGTATTTGCAGCCTAAATTGTTTTGCTTGAATAACCAAAAGTATATCAGTCTTTTTCCCTTTAGTGCTCCACAGAAGGTGGGGAAGTGGGATTGATACCAGAGAAAATCCCAACCAATTACTAATTTTTCTGGCAGTAAAATGAATTTAAACCTTAGTTTAAATTTCTGAAGTGAAATAAAAACATAATTCAAACCTTGATCTATGTTTAACTGTCTCATTCCTACTCTTACAGTGTAGTGATGTCTACATTTTAAACCATCTTATCCAAGACAATCTTTGCTCACAGAGAACATTAGAAATCACGCTTGCATGCCGCACTGTCCTGTTCACTTAATCTCCTGGTAGCATATCTGTGTGTTTCCAAACACGATAAGACCTTGAGAAAGGGATGTTTACATCCGTACACACGCAGATACCTGAAAAATTTAAGATATTCAAGGGCACGTAAAATCAGACATTAACGTTTTTTGAATACTTTCCCTGATACAAGATGTTTTCCTTCAAAATGCATTTGAACTGATGCATTTTTATTCTGTTTATTTCAGATTTTACTTATTTTTACAACTTAAGTTCAATTTCTGTTTTTTATGTCACTCCTTCTTTTGTGTTATTTTGCATGCTGGTAAACCAATGCCTTCAGGCATCTGGACCAGTGCAAACATCCTGCTCTAATTAAAACAGACTGATCTAATCCCATTGTCTAAAGACAATTATTATTTGAGTCACATTTTGGAGTTAAACTTGCAAGGAATTTCATAATGTACAAATCTTGTATTTATTTGAATTAACTTGGTCTTAATCTTGTCTTGCAGCTTGTGCCAGTTTTGAATGAATGCTAAAAAAAGCCTTACCCCTGGAGAAGAAATGTTACTCTTCCATGTAATCAAAAAACACAATTTTATTTGGGATTTCAGTGAATATGGTTTTTCCTAAAGGTCCACAGCCTAATTAGTTTAAGATTGGGAGCAAAGGGACAGAGAAAACAAAACTTTTTACCAGATCAAATCCATAATTTTTTTCTTTCTTTTTTCTTTTTCTTTTTTTTTTTTTTTTTTACAAATGCAAGAGTTAAGACTCTGGAATTTTAAACATTTACTCAATATTTTTGCAACTGTGCCTTACAAAATTACTGTGACACTTACTCTCCATACTCTTACTCTCCAGATTTTGTCACATTACAATGAACCCAATGTAATAGGTCAATGTGTGTGAAATAAAAGCAAAAAAACAAATAAATAAATACATGGCTGTCAATAGTTTTTTAATAAATAAATTTGAAAATGCGGTGCACTTTTGTAGAACCACTTTTTGGAACAGTAATCCTGATTTCGTAAAAATGGTAGGAAACCAATTTTCTTTTCACCTTACTGTAATCCTTTGCATTATATTATGTTGCATTACAACTGCAATAATAAGACATTAAAGTCTGTGTTTGTAATGTGACAAGATGTGACAGCGTTGAGGTGATATTGATCTGAGAATATGAACAGGTTGTCTAAAGGAACAAGTTTTTTCTTCTTGTGCATGCTATTTATCCCAAAATTAAACAAATTTAACAAAAATATCTTCTCTTACTATACGTCAGAGGCGTTTAGACTCACTAGTCAAAGCCCCAGTATCCGGCATGTTTTAGTTGTTTTCCTGGTTCATTACACCTGAACTAAATATTAGCTCATTAGCAGGTTTCTCCAGTAGTTTGAAATGCTGATGATGTAGTTGGACAATTTGAATCAGCTGCGTTGGAACAAAGATTCATCTAATATCAACAGGACAGCGGCCCTAGAGGACTGGAGCTGCTAAAAATAATGTAAAATGGTAAATAATTCTAACTATTTTGTCGTATTCAAAATCTAAATACGACAGTCGGTGCTGCCTTTATTCTGACTTGCTTTGTTAGGATCCTGTCACTGTGTTTGGGTTTCTATGCAGCTGCTAAATAGAGAACAGGCTTGCGGTATTGAGACAGACAGATGAGACCACCATGACTTCCCCAGAGAATTTAAGGAATCAAATTTAAAAGCTATTTTCAGTTCCAATGCAAGGTAGAGTCACGTCACCTGGTTTGATATTATTGGATGAACTAGGATACTCTCATTGCCAAGTTTGTTTTAGGCTGTGCGTGCGTGCGCATGCTTGCGTGCGTGCGTGTGTGTGTGTGTGTGTGTGTGTGTGTGTGTGTGTGTGTGTGTGTGTGTGTGTGTGTGTGTGTGTGTGTGTGTGTAGAGGCATCAAAAGAGCTGAAGAGGCTGGGTCAGCAATGTTTGAGTGAATGAGGCAGAAGGGCAGATGCATACGCAGGACTGCGAGTGTGTGCTTCCACATCCCTGCTGAGTGTCCATGTTTGTAATACGTTTAGTGCTTTGTTAGCCGTCTGCGCAGGCCTGTCTACATCCGCCAGAGCAAGTGTTTGGACTGCATTATTGCCGGTCCTGTCAGCGGCACCTTTCTTTGCGGCGACGCAGAAACTTGGACCGTTTTCAAGACTCTGATGTTATCACCTTGTTGACTCACGGCTCCTTCAGGTGTTTGAGCTTTGGCAGTGGACGATGTGTGTTAAAGAGAGACAGTATTTGAGTCAACATTACTGAGGAGTGTTATTTTTTAAATTTTTTTCTTGGTTCACGTCAGCCTTATGTAAGCATGCGTGTGAGATGTGTGCTGTTTGCAGACATGGTCTCCATCACCTGACAGCCTTTTGTCCTAAAATCAGACATCTGTTTTATTCCACTTTTTTTTGTTCATTTAAACAGATAATAACCCAGCAGGTTAAACTCACCAAGCAGGAGGTGTGGACACTTCCATCTTCTTGCACATTCCAAGCCCTGAATCCTTTATCCTCTTCACTTTTTTTTCATTTCGAAACCCCTTTTTTCCTGCTCAAGCATGTTTACACAGAAGAGAGTGTGTGCGTTTTCTCTTTCTGCTTCTCTTTTGAGCGGCTGTTCAATAGGCAGATGGCTGCGCTTCCTTTTAAGGAATGATCGCAATAACCTATCGCGCCAGTTACATGTGTATAGCATCTGTGCAGGACTCTATTCCAGCTCAGGCGCGGAGACGAACACAGAGGGTCAGGGCTGGATTTAGATTTGCACAAAACAACATTGTTTTTCAGAGTGTGGTATTTCATAGTTTGGATTGTGGGAATTGTTAGGAACTAGCTGTCGCTGCGGCTAATTTACTGCTCAAAGTCCTTCCCTTGCTGCTCTGTGCTCCTAGGCAACACTCGCCATAAAACCCAGGATAATTTCAATGACGGCACCTTTTTGCTTTTGTTTTAAAACCACACAAAAAGGTATGTACTGGACCTTATCCAGATTCAGATTTACTGCGGGAGTGAAGGAAATGTTAACGTTCAGTGTTCCTCTCTGGAGTCACCTCAAAGTGGCCGCAGCCTTTCCCCTTGATATGTTCCTGAACCTCCTCTCACCGTCTCTATTTTGCCTCTCTGTTTTTCCTCCTGTCTCTTGCTTTCATGTGCACATATACAACACAGGCATGGCTAAGTGTCTTAGAGTGCCATGTCTAAAGAGTTCCAGCAGCTTGTTACCGAGGCTGTCAGAAAGTGCGGAGACCCACCGCAGAAGTGAGGATGTGTGTGAAATCCCGTGAGCCTGCAGCACAAAAAGCCTATTGCTGTTTTCACGTGGACAGTTTATTTTTCTTCACATTACAGCTGTAACACAACAATTGATTTCCGCACGTCATCTAAAATTACTTTCAGTTCAGAAACAACCCTAATATTTTCTCTGAAAGTATGTGTAAAACTATGCAATTTTATTTTAAGAAATCTCAAAGGAATGCATGCAATGTCAACATTTTCTAGGCGTTCAGTCAAGCAGTTAAAGGCTAAATAACATATTTTAGAGCCAAAAACCTAAAATATTTAAAGTATGAAGCTGATACAATAGATTTTGCCTTTCAAGTGAATTTTATATTAAATTATAATCACTTTTTTTTTTTTTTTTTTTTTTTTTTTCACAAAAAAAGCTTTTTGAGTCATGTCCTTGTGTATTATTAATGATGCGCTACTTACTGGTAACAAACATCTTTTTTGCTGCAGAAAATGTGAGAAACAAGAAAAGTTTGGAAACAATTTCCAAACTGTGGAAGTAGTTTCCATTTGGAAACAAGGAAAGTTCCCACATTGTGGCATTTTCAGATGTGTTGAGAGAAAACTTACTAAAGATAGACAGAGTCGCTTGCCAGTCGCTGTCCTCAGAATAATGCATTTACAGCTACATCTCTTACTTTCATGACTAAAGTACAAATTGATTGTGTGATTACATCTGTTTTATACATTCAGGGCTCATATACAAAAATTCAACGTCTCTCGATCCATCCTGCGACTCCAAACTCCTCACGGCAAGCATTTACAGTGAGGAGTGACCAGAGGCTGTCACCATAGCGATGGTGACGGCCTATCAGCTTCTTATAGCATGATAGCCTTGAGTTATCATCAACAAACCAATAATATGACATGGTTGCTTTTATTTAAAAACCTAGAATTAATTTTGCTCCTGCTGAAATGATACTTGTTGAAGTCATAATGGTTTTTTTTGTAATAACGAACTGGTGCTTTTTATGTAAGACTTTAGCCAGAATCGGTTGGAACAGCTCACTGGGAAAGCCAACTCTGTCCTATGATAACCCCACTGATCCACGTTGATCCATGGATCTCCTATCCACAGGTGGGAGACAGAAGACATTTTCACAAAAGGAACCATGTCTCCCACCCTATTCATGACATTGTTGTAGAACTTTTTAGTGAAGTCTTTTAGTGACCAGCTGCTGCAAGTAGCATTATCATAGGTCCTTCCTAACATTTGCTATAGGACTAAAACAACCCAAAAACCCAAGTTGTTTACATCCCTTTTTTGCAAGACTCTACACAGTCTCACAAAATTCTACATAGTTTTATTTTCTCTTGCATCAACATCTAAAGGTATATTTATAGATTGATAGTGGTAATTAGAAGACTGAAGCAATGTTGGATGCTGAATTTTCTGTATTAATTTCTTTTGTTGTTCTATCAAAATTAACAGAAAAAAACAACCCACATTTAACTTTTTGTATCAGGTTTATAATATAAATTTGTTTCTGTGTCAGAATATATTCGTAAAATATATTCAACCTATATAAAACCTGAGTCAAACATAAGACCCTGTCCTATTTCTTTTATTTGCTCCACTTTTTTTCTTCAAAATGTTGGAAAACTTTCTCGTCTCTTTAACTTGTCGAAATCACAGATACACAAACCTTTCCTATCAACAATTTTAACATAAGTGATTATGTTTTTTGTTTAAGTTTTTTTTTTCTTTCAAGACGACTTAAAACTCCTTTTTTATTTTCTGTGAAAATTCAAAACAGTCATAAAATACAGTCCCAGTCTCAAATTGATAGAACAAAATTGGCTTTTTCTAAAATGTAAATAATAGGACACTGAACAGGAGCATGCCACTAAATCTAATACTGCAGTTCGTAGCTCATGTTCTCTGCCACTGTGGTTTAATTCAACAGAGATCTGTCCGACTGTCAGATTTTGGCTGGAGTTCAAGTACGGCCTCCTTGGCACTGTGCATAACCTCTCACTCTGATTATTATTTTACTTCCTCACATTGTTATTTTATCAGACTAAGCTCCTGTCAGGCTACAGTCTGTTTATGGCTTGTGGTGCCAGCGTAAGCAGGAATGAAGACTCTGTGGCTCAGTACACTGGATCGCCACAAAAAAAAGAAAAAAAAGGACACCTTAATAAAAGCAGATCTCCTGGCTGCCAACAGTCATAAAGGAAAATAAACAAGATTAGGGCAGAATAATTATGCCGAGCTGCTTCCTGGTATTAAGCGAATGCCGGAACTTCTTCTATTGTGCAGGCACTTCTGTTTTTTTCTGAATCACCAGCAGGAAGAGCTTACAGTGATCACATTTAGAGTTTAGCACACTTATTACATAAAATGATGCTATTTTTGCTTCACTACACACGTGCTCTGTGTGTAGTGAAGCATACTGTAGAATCTGCAATCCAACCCTGTTTTGATTTATAAAAACTAGATACGAGTTGATTCCGGTGCCTTGCTCTTATTGTGCTAGAGCAATAATGTGTGGAAGAGGATATTTGATTTACTTCTGCTGTCTACTCACATATATAACTCGTCAATAGCTTAACCTCTTTAAGAGTTTTGTGGCATTAGTGGTCTTCATTTGTAACAAGCAGATAGGAATGCGCAAATATAGGAGGGTCTTGAATCACACCCTATACAGCTGCGTTGAGAACTAGTACACTCCCCGAAATCCGCTGCTCTGTTGCTAAAGAAGTGGTAGTAGGTATTTTAAAGGCACAATTAATTAACTATGTTACCATCAGTTATGTCAACAAAAAAATTGACTTGGTGTCATTACCGTATCTGATGCCTTCAATAGGCTCTGTCCTTTCTACCCTTTCCAGCTCGTCCACTCAGCATGTCATTACAGCAAGGCTTCTCCATGCCCATCCATTGATCCCATTGTGTAACCCATGCACAATCCCATAACGGACTATTATTTGTAATTTTCATAACCAGAACTAGGCTGTTTTTACGGCACAACGCAGTTTTATTTAGATTAGGAGATCCAGAGGCTTTCCATCAAAATTTCTCACTTAAAAGTGGCTAAAATTAGAAGCTGTGAACTTTAAAAGTTGACTTGACACATCCCTCATCTACTCAGGCAATTCTGTTGCCAAGAAAAGCACTAAATGGTTGTTCTTGTCAGCACGAGCACCTGACAGATGGCCTTGGGCTCCTCCACAAGCCTTTCTACCATCCTCTGGCAGCAACACCATCATCAACAGCTTGTGATAGATTAAACTCCTCCTGACCGGCTATAAAGAAAATGTTTTCCCTGTTCTTCCTCAGCACATTTAGATATTATTTAAAAGAATAAACAAAGTGAATCATTTATATACTCGATTATGTACAAGAGAATGGATGCAGCCGATCTTAAGTAAATCTGTATTTATATTCTTTCTCTGTATCAAAAGGAGATTGTCAGATCAACACTTTTTGACCATGATGGAGTTTAGTTAGAAACTTGAAGGTCTAACTTCTCTAAAAGCTAAAGTTTAAAGATGGGTTTAGTTGACGACCTTCTTCAGATTTTTGAAAGCGAACGTTCACTCAGTGATCTACCACAGTACTCATATGGTGTGTTAAGGCTTGGTGTGTTTCTTAAAATAAATAAATAAATATAATAAAAGTCTTTAGAAAATGTATAGTATGTGTTATTAACCACAGTGAAGGATCTCTAATATTCAGTTTTCAATTTAGTTTTTTGTAAACCATCTTTTACGGTTTTATTCCAGCTGCGGCAACATCTGTACATCTTTGATTGTTTTGCTTTTTACAAATTTTCTGTTTGCATGTGGTTCATACTTGTATCTCTATGGTAAACACATTTAATGTAATTATGAATCTTTTGTGGCTCTTAATAGCCCTTATATGCTTTGGAAGTATTTCTGCTAATCGCAACATCAGCTCACTTTTAATGGCTTCATGTACAATGTTTACAGAAACTCTCATAATGTGTTTATGTGACTGAAGTAATAGTAGACTGAATTGTTTGAAGAGTTTTTTAGTCTATGGACTTGTCACAAAATGCTTTATGTACATTTTGTGGTGGTAAGATTTACTCTATTTGGTGCCGATTTATGTTTTTGCATCCACCTAAATAATGTGTAGTTGCGCCACTGTATACACACAGCAAAACAAGAGCTTTTCTACGTCAATTTATTGTGCAAAATTATGGAACAAGTTAAATGGGGAGCTTAAACAAAGTCAGAATTTAATACAATTTCAAAGGAAATATGAGGATGTAATTTTCACAATACCGTATTTTCCAGACTATAAGGCCCACCTAAAAGTCTTAAATTTTCTCAAAAATTAGCAGTGCGCCTTATAATCCGGTGCGCCTTATGTGTGCATTGAATTCCAAAATATGTCCCTGACATAGAAACGCAAAGTGTACAGTACGTTGGCAGCAATAAACCAATCAGAGAATTGCTGCCTGAATTCTGCAGAATACGCCTCCGGTAAAAACCAGACCGGTTTTGACACAATGATACGTGTCAAAACCAGGCAGGTTTTTACACGCATCACCTTGCCTGTTCCTCTACTCCATGCGCGACCATCTCACTGCTATTGTGAAAAAGGAAGTGAAGCAAACTAATTCGGAGTTTGCCGTCATTCCGGGAGGAATAACAAAAGTACTGCAACTGCTGGACATTGGTGTAAACAGGGTGTTCAAAAAGAAGTTATGAGCGGCGTGGGAGCGATGGATGACAGACTGCAAACACATGTTTACTGAGACGGGGAGGCAGCGCCGGGCGAGTTACGCCACCATGTGCGAATGGATTGTGGATGCCTGGGCTAATGTATCTGCTTTAACTGTTGTCCGAGCTTTCGCAAAGCCGGCATCATTGCGGAACAGCAACCTGGCAACGAGACTGACTCCGACAATGATGAGAGGGAACCTGATGTGTTTGAAGGCGAAATTGCCCAGCTGTTCAATTCAGATACAGAAGAGGAGGACTTTGATGGATTTGTGGAAGAAGAATAAAAAACAACGTGAGTGTATTGTTGCATAGTAGAATAAAGTTCAACTAAACTTACTGTTTTGTTTCAGTTACCTTTGTTGTTGTTGTTGACCGTATGTTTTAACATGTGTTTTATAATCCGGTGAGCCTTATGTATGGGTTAAATACAGAAATGGACGCCATAATTGAGAGTGTGCCTTATAGTCCGGAAAATACGGTTTATAGAAATATGGCTGAGAGACGGCATAATGTGTATGTAAATTGAGGCAAACGCATATGAGTGGATAAGGATGTATGGATATTTAGACATATGTACCCAGATGGAAAATTAATTATTTTTATTTGCTTTAATAATGAGGGTCCATCTAAAAACATGAGTTTATGGAGTAGGAGATCATAAGTTTTTTTTTTTTTTACCCCTTTTTGAACATATTAAGATTATTGAGGTGCAAAAAACATGTGTTTTTTTGCATGTATGTTATTTTATACTGCTATCATGTTCAAAATAAAATGAAAAAAGCAGGGGGAAAAAAAGCAGAAGGATAGCAGCAGGTTTCAGCTACCAAAATGCACAGTCTGAAATGTTAAACTGTGTAATTCGGCAGGGAAAAGTCTTCTAAATGTTTTTGTCGTCACTCAATAAAAAAGGAAACAACAGTCTTGTTTCTCCAGCAGCCACTTCATACTGTGGTCTACAGAGAGATGCTGAAGCTATAATTATAAGTTTCTACTAATTAATCACAGTACAAATATTCTCATACCTTTGGCATCTCTGTATCTCTCACTATATGTAGCAAGGTGTAATTTACCACAGTGGTTTTGTAACAAATGGCCTTTTAAATAAAAAAATTATTTTTAATAAGGCAACAATGTTAGGGGAAAACGTTGCATGTGCGTATTTAATGGTAACTACATTTGGAAAACATTGTCAAAATTGCGGAAGCCAATTAAAATGCTCATATTTTCTTTAAGAGCTTTGTAATAAATACTAAAAGATCAGGGTGTAGCACAATGTTTGCATAATTACCTCAGATAATTACATTTTCTTTAATGTTCTGTCCATAAGACAAGTGGGGACACAGACTTGTTGGAGCGTCTCACAGAAAACTAAAGTGCAAGTGAATACAGTGTCATGCTGTGCAAATAAAACAATAATGAAAAGTCAAATACTAAATTACTAACTAGCAACATAACAGTACACATCTAAACTGGGATTAAGGACATTTATTTGAGTTATTGCACATTTCCTTTCTCAAAAAAGTACCTGTTGAAGTGTACAATCTTACATCAGTGGGGAAAAAAACCTGCAGTGAAGTTCAGCATCAGTTCATCTATGAGTCTATTGCTGCAACATAGGTTTCTGCTATCTGTTTAGTGTGTTTAGGGAAATTGATGTATTCTACAGATTACATTGGCCTGATTTGTTCACCAACTGTGTTATGGAAAAGAATAGAAGTCAGAATTTAGCATACACTCAACAGCTGCTTCATTCCTATGGGTATCATTTTAGGGTTATCTAAATCCTAATGTACGATTTAGCAGCAGTTGTACATCATGTCATTAATTGATCTACTGTAAGATAACATGGCAGACTCAGAGTACTATAGTTTGTGTTTCCCAACAAGCCTTTATCTTCATACAGTGTAGACAAAATCAATATCCTTGCAGCTGTGTGGCACTTGTTGCCTGATCATGTTTCATTCACCTTTTGCCCAGTGTGAACTGTGAAGGGCCTGTCTGTTAATGAGCAACACCACAGCATTGAATTCTGAAAGACAGCCAGAGGCTTTACTTAAAAGCATGAATTAATAGGCAATTAAGGAAATAATCAGTACTGGCATCGACATAATGCCACTGCTTTTACTCTTCCTAAATCTCTGGGCTTCAAAGATTAAAGGCTTGCATAGACTTTGTTGCATAAATCACAAGTTCAAGTCGAACTTGTGATTTATGCAACTGTGTGCTTTTGGATCAGGCAACATAAAATGGTTATCATTTACAAACCAGTCCTCTTTGTTTGCCTTTAGTGGTCTTGCTTCTAGGATTTCCAAAATTGGTACAGCGCAGAAAATTAAAACTGACCGTCTAGTCTAATTCTGTGCTGAAATGCAATGTACAAAATTATGTTGCACATTTTCTCACTCATGTACAGTAAGCTCAAAAAAGTTATTCAGCTGTTCCAGAAAGAGCACCTGCAGTCTCTATGGCATGACTTTTTGTTTTTTTGGGGAAAAAATATTTTCCTGCATTCTTTGGGAGCTTGTTGGTCCTTAATTACAGATCAATCACAAAATTGGACCCTGATGCCTCCCGGAACCGGATTTGGGTTTGTTGCCTCAGGGCAACATTGCGCTACAAGGGGTCTAAAATGCCAAGTTTTCTACATTGATTATGAGAAATGAAATACAAATCAAACAAAAACTATATTCATAAAAACACTTTTTTTGACAAAAATAAATCAGACATGGTTCCAACTCACCAAATAT
>CAEGAF010049993.1:0-23450 GCA_903067075.1 Micropoecilia bifurca
ACACACACACACACACACACACACACACACACACACACACACACACACACACACACACACACACACACACACACAGGGAGAGTGTGACTGAAAGCAAAACAAACCCCAAGTTAACATGAAAAAAAATCTAACTCTCAGAATGTTTTTTTTTTCTTAAAACCAATTAAAGAGAAATTATTTTTTAGCTTTGTTATAATTCAGACAGAATGACACTCCCTCCTGAGAGCCGCCTGTTCCCTACGTGGATTTGCGAACAAATTAAAATCCTAATCAGTGTAGTCTGACAGTTTTTTTTCATACCAGTCAAATTTCTCATATTTCTCCCCATTACTTCCCAGCGTGCAGAAAATCCTTTTTTTGGGAGTTACGACATCGGTGGCCTTATTAGGCCATGAAAGTTGCTGAAAATGTGAAAGATTGCGAGTGTGTTTTTTTTTGCAAACATCCTTTGACTAAAGTCAAAAGATGTTCTTAGGAATACAGTTTGGCTTGTTTCTGCATGTGACGGTTGGACATCAGGCGCCGACTGGTCGTCCTACGGCTCCTTATGAACCCCAGCAAACCAGGGAGGGGGCAGCGGTCAGGCAGCTCTCCATCAGAGATCCTCTGAAAAGGTAAGACCTCCCACTATCAGGTAAAAAACATGGAAATGTCTGAATTTTATGAAATTTGTGAAAAAATTCATCATTATTAAAACATGTATTGTAATATTTCGCAAACAATTCTGGACTGATTTAAAGCAGGAAATGTTGGATGTTGTTTACAATCAAAAAGTAAGAAAAGAAAAGTTTCAATATCGATTTAGCAGAAACATCTGATCCGCAAACTCATGTCTGATTTATGCAGACACGAGTTAAATTCTCCAGAAGAAATCTGAAGGAGTTATTTACCGCTCAGTTTCTGGAATAAAAAAGTCGATATTTTTCCCCATCACCATTGAGTTGAATTGTATTCTAAGAGTGTGTTTCGGTGGAGGTGGGGGAGGAAATGTTGCCTGGAATCCTGAGAGATATTGCCGAGTTCCTCCTGTAAATATGCAGAATGTGCTCATCTCAGCAGCACATACATTTTATTTATTATTTTTATTTCTTTCTCTCTCTGAGAAGTGAGAATAAACTGTCCGCAAAAGCCTGTGGAGATATAGTTTCATTACACTCGCATAATGGGCGAGAATAGATTTGAGTTTCTCTCTTTATGTATAATAAGTATGCTATCAGTTGGAGTTGGAGAAGTTGCACAAGAATGAGCAAGCAGCAGACAGTGGGCACAGAAGTATGTCCATGCATGTCAGCACAACATTTATGTATGAAAAATAAAAACTACATGAACATATTAGCAGGTGCAGCACAGCTTCACTGCAAGGCTTTTAATCTTATAATAAAAAGAAACAAATTACTTCATCCACTTTGACAAGCTAATATGTTGTGTTTCACAGCTCTGTGCCCCGCAGGCTGAACGTACAGCACAATGCTCATTTCTTTTCTCTTTTTTTTGCCTCCTTTCTGCAGGATTGATTTCTCTTTTCAAATAAGTCGTAAACTTTGTAAGAGGCAGCGAGCCTGTTGGCAGCCGAGTTTAAAGGCATAATCTGCACTCAGACAACAAAACAAGAAATGATAATAGTCCTTCTTACCGAGTGAAGGGATTCGCCGGAGCTGAAGCTAAAGCTCGTGATCCCAAGTGGCACAAAGTGACATAAAATGTTACATTTCCTACAAACCTTTGGAAAGTTTTCTGCTCCGATTTTGGAATGCGGCTTTTGTCGCGTGCTAAATTTTTCTCCAGGGATTGGATTTTTCTGCTGCTTTCGGACAAACAATTCGGCAGCTTATGAAACAAAGAATTTAAATGAGACATTTTATACATGGTTGACTTTGGGTTTAACGCAGAAATTGGGATTGAATTTGTCGTGTCAACGGGAATACTGGTGGAAGTTTTAGAGGCAGGAATTCAGCGCTGTGTTATGCTACGTTGCTATGTAGCTAATAAATCAATCAGTCGCACATTGTCAATCATCCAATCAAAACAAAATTCACCTTACTTGTTTTTCTCATTGTCATGATTCTTTTCTGTCAGAAAATATCTACAGATGAGGAAATCACCATGAATTATTAACAGAATCAAAGTCTACATGTATTTTTGATCTCCTAATAACAACAAAAGGTAATTATCTAAATACTAATGCAAATATTGTTATTCTGCTAATTGAGCTGTGACGGTTATCCGGACTTTCAAGCCACATTGCATAAAAATATCTCCTCTGTGTCTGATTGTTATGTAGTTTAAGAGAAAACGGAGGAAATGTTTTGTGTTTTCCCGCCACATCTGTTCATCTTCACGGCAGGCGGTACATGGGGGTTAGTCCCACCTGAGCTGAATCAAGAACGTCCGCTTGCTAGTTGTTATCGCCAAACGGGCCGGTCTGTGTATGTTCCGAAACCGCTGGACAACTTGGGATTTTCACGGAACAACATCTCCTGGGTTTACAACCAATCCAAGGAAGAGAAAATGTCCAACGTGTGGAGGAAAACATCTCGTTTGTGTGAGAAGAGGCTGGAGCGAGGCACAGAAATGCAACAGTAGCTCAAAAAGACTAAATACAACTGAAGAAAATGCAGAATTTACTATTATTGTAATAGCAAATTATTATCATGGTAAATACTAATGTATTTACAATTGAAGGAGTCAAATGTGTTTAAATAAAAGAGTAAAAGGAAAACATGCACACTTTATTTTCAGAGCCCTATGTTGGATGTACCTATAACAGATTTCTTTTATATTGATATGGTTTAAAAACATTTTGTTCTCTGTGCTCTCTATCTTTGCACCATCTGGTAAACACACCTCATAAACCAGATTTTTGTCTACGACATATACAGCCTAAAGTCCATCTTCTTTCGATGATAGCAATTTCTTCAAGTTGAATAAACTTTGTCGACTGCATGGATCGTTTCCCTCACAACCCCCCAAAAACAAACAAACAAAAAAAAAAACGAGGCCGAAGGGAGGCCCCCGCCGCCGCATCACAGCCCGGCAAGCACAAAGGACATGGTGCCACATTAAACTGTCAGTGAGGACAACATTCAAAGAATTTATGACCCTTGACCTCTATTGTGTCTGTGCGGGCCGGGGGCTCGTCGCACGCCGAAGAGCGTGAGGCGCGTTAATGACTCCTGACTGTACAGTTTGGCTTTTTTCAGCTCTGCCTGCTGCGCTTTTCGTCTTCACACACACTTGTGTCCTTGCATATTTCCATGCCCACTTCTGAGTGTTTTAAAGACCAAGTGGAAAAAGGTCTAAGGTACAGAGAGATGGGAGTGTGTGTGTGTGTGTGCGCGCGCTTCTTGAATCCTCACTTGCTTAATTATAAATGTCGCCCGACTGTCTTAGGCTGCTTTTCCTGCATCCCAAGAGCTTCTGTTAATATTTCATGCCACTGTCCTGTTCCCAGAGTTAAATGGCCAACCAGTAATTAGGCTCATCTGTAGAAGACCTTTACAAGGATGAGTAGCTCTCTGTGGGAACAAGAATGTGTTTACTAGCAGGAGAAAAAAAAGGCAGAGTTGTTTTTACTCTTTAAATTGTGTAGATTTATTCTCATCTTTGGTACAAAGGTTCAATCCAAACACTAGGATATATATAAACAGAGCTGTAAAATTCCCAGGTTTCTACCATTTTTATTCCAGATCATCAAGCAAATTTAAATACCAGAAAATGAAATCCTGAGGAGATGTAAGACGTTTGTGTGGAGAGCTTTATTCCCTTGATCATTTCACTCAAGCTACGTCTCTCGAATACTAAAGTTTGCTTGACGAGCTGAAACATGTAACAACTGAGCAAATCTGGAAAGTGGAAACTGCCCCCTCTCAATTTGAATGATTTAAAAAAAAAACATTTCTGACCAAACACACCCAGATATGCCCATGTTTAATGGATTATGAACAGTTCAAGTATTTTACCACTTCAGCTGCCCTTCACTGACTTTATGTTTCCATGCAGATGAGTCATTTCCGAAACATAATTAATTCATCCTTGTATAGCCACTCCGTGCGGCATCAGATAGATTACCAAAACAGCGTGAAAGGAAGACGAAGGGGAAAAGATTCATTTTTTTTCTGCTCTCATCACTCATTCTGTCTCTGGGTTTAAAAAAAAGACGAGAGGGGGAAAAACACAGGAAGAAAACTCACTTGAAGCACATAAGAAAAGCACTTTACTAGTCATTTCACCTTTTTTTGTTTTGCAAAAGATCCTCCCACCCCCAAAGAAAAAATCCTCCATCAGACCTGAAGCTGTGTTTTCATCTCATGAGGATGGATGCCACTCCCCCTGTGACCCCGACTGGTTCTTAATAGCACAAACGTGACCTTTACCTTTCTTCTGAGGGCCCAATGCTGTCCTCTTATCAGGCTGTCCTGGAACCTCTATTGCTTCCTCCAGTGTCAAACAGCCACAGTGACCTTTATTCATGCCAGCGTGGGGATGTGGTCTTGTTCGGTCTTCGGGGGACTTGAAGCCTCCATTGTAGCAGAAAGCCCTTGCAAAACAACGATCAAACCTCTCGTTGCTCTAGAGTCCAGACCGACAGTCTGGAGAACTCAAGCTAGACAACAGTTGGCTTTACTTCAATGTGGTACATTTTAGGAAAGAAATGATTTAGCTTACATTAGCTCCAGCAACTCTCCCGACCCCGCTAGGGACGAGACTGTCTAGAAAATGGATGGATGGATGGATGGACGGACGGACGGACGGACATTAGTCCATATCAAAGTACCCTTCTTTATTAAAAATGGCTTCTCTCTGCAGCTGTTTGTGATGCACCACTGTCACCACTACGAGGCGGTAATCCTACAGGTGCTAATAAAGTGCTAGCGTTGCATTGTGTCAGTATTGTTTTTGATTACTTGAAGAAAAGACGACATCTTCTGCACAAAAATTATGTACAGTATAGAGACTTGTGGTGGCCAGCTATATTAGCTACTCATATATTGTTGGAGGAGTTATATATTTTTATATTGTGCTGTCATCATCAGAATGAGGAAACGGACGGCCAATCTGATGGATGGACAGAAGGACAGACAGATTTACTTCCTTCTGTCCATCTCTGGACTCTGTGTCCCAACCCTGCTGATTAAAAATTCATATACAAAACTGTTTGCATGTATTGTGTACAAATGTGGCAACATCTGTTCCAGGCTACTGCATCACATACTTGAAATGGCAATAATATATCAGTGGCCAACACTGCAAGAACCAAACCCAGCCTCCCTAAAGCGCTGTTCCCTGCCTTGGGCTGTTTTGACTGGAAATCTTTCTGGTAGTTTCCTCTTCTTGTAACTAAACATACAGCAGTAAGGTAACTAGAGTCAGTCAGAAATGTTTGGCTCTCTTTCCTTTACAATATTATCGATAGTGTTCAATTAACTGCTGTATAAAACAGCAGATACCTCCCCAAGCAGTAAAGTGGTTAAAACTGTTGATGTGTTTTACAGTCAGATTTAGTAAATCTGCTGCAGAGTTGAAAGATCCTGGCGCTAATAAGTGTGAATGTTATTCAACACAAAGAAAATTTGTCTAGAAATGACACATTTTAGCAAATCTAACCAATGTATTCATTATGCAGATATAACACGTGAATTTAGAGATTTTTCAGTTTTATTCATTTCTAATTGCATTGAATTTCTACAACTAGATGACACTTTTCTAATGGAAAATGTGATTTTTTTTAATACCTTTTCACAAATAGCAGCATTGCCTAGAAAAAAATGTGTCCATCTTAACAGTAGATATTTATAATGTGACCTTCTTTCACATTAACAGCTTTATAAGAAGTTTTTTTTTTTCCTGAATAAGAAAAAAAAAGCATCACAGTAGTGGCTGGCTGACTTTCTACATGTCTTAGTTCAATCAGTCGTTTAATAAAAAATATAATTGTTTTTGTCTTTTTGAAATTCTCTTTTGTTGTGAAGAAAGTATTTGCACCCTTTCCAATTCTTTCATTTTTGCGTATTTGTTAGTTGCTAACTGATGGTAGCAGTAGAGACCATTGGGACAATCCATTGAGCTCCGGGTTATTGTGGTTTGGTTGGTTTAGCATGAAGTGTGCCAGAATACAAGAGATGTTTGAAATGTTTGCTCTATTACCATTAAAAACCAAAAAGCCCCAAACACTCAGTAAATGGACACAGTCAATGACTGCGGTCAATCAAGAACAGGGACAGTGAAGGAGAACCTTTCAAACTTGAAGAACCTTTTGAGAGCAGCAAGTCAGTATGTGCAAATATACAACACACACATACAGAGATTACAACTCTCCTGTTTTCACGTGAGGGAATTTCCTGCAAAAGCCCCAAATGTTGGCCTTATCAGGAATGCTCTCTAGCTGCAGGTACCAGGAATTAATGAGCATTTCTGCGCCGCACCTGAACATCATCATGGAGCCTAGCAGAGAGTCCAATTTCCCTCCGACTGGCTCTGCCCTCATAGTTAGCTGCTAAACCCCCACCGGCAGTGAGGGATTGTTTTCGGCGGCTAATTGACAAGTTCCTGGTCCTATTCCACATACACACCATGTGAGCCACTTGGAGGCAAGTTCACATGTATGCTTTCCATGGAACTTTAACCAACTACGCCACACACTGAACTCTGACCTCTGTGCAGAGGTGTTTGTTTTGTACGCTAAAGGTCGTCACGGTCATTAGCAATACTTTATCTGTAAAGCTAATTGGACACATCTAGTAACTATCTTTAGTTTTGAAAATGCTGGCATTGTCAATTTGTGTCCTGTTTTTTTTTTTATTTAGTTTGCCATTAATTAGTGAATTATTTGTGTATAAACCAAATGAGTTTATACTTTTGGGAGGTCAAAATGTGCAAAGACTCTGTTTTTACAGTTTATTTTCTAAGAAGTCGATTTTTTTGGGGGGGGGAAATCTATTTAGCACATGATGTAAACTGCAAAACAAATACAGCCAACAGGTGTTTTAAACCAGCACCGCTGAGCTGAGAAAGAGGGGTGCGAGCGGAAATGGTCCTGAACAAAACAGACACAACGTCTTGCTGCCGCTGTGTCTGTTTCTGCAGTGCAGCAGGGAAAAAAAAAAGCCTGAGGGGGTAAAGCGATTCTGAGGCTGTGACTTTGCCAATAGGCGACTAATACCCCCCCAACAAAGCTCAGCTGACCCGAAGCTGCGGCTCCACAGCTTTTATAGCTTGCCCACAAACAATGTCACATAAATTAAATACTCCCGTTTTATTTCCTGTTGTTACCCAGAATGCTTGTTCCCTCAAGCATTTTGTGTGCATGCCCACCCAGACACAGGTGCATCTCAGTGAAATAATCGTTTATATGTGTAATTAAATTCAGAGAAAAGACTAAGGATGTTACAAAAGACCAAATTAGTCCATCTCTCTTGACTTGTGTTTTATCCAGCATACATTAACTGACCCCCAAAAGTGTCCCATTGCAGAATATGTACTCCATTCATACTATATGTTAAGAGATCATGGGAACCAAAGGGCTGTAGTTTACAACTGCAACCTGGACCTCACATAAGGTGTTTTGGTCAATCTCAGATCAGAAGGGCACTCCAGGTATTTGCTAATTGCTGCTGGCTAGTCTGAAGGAGCTAAATCATGGAGCTGCTCAGCTCTGTGAGACAGAAGCTCTAAGTCTTTGAAACTGCAGCTCTGAGGAGGAGATGCATCTCAAAGGTGGTGCTTGGTCCAAGCATGTGTTTGGCACATCTGAAGGATTGCAAAGAGAGATTAAAGGATTTCTGAAACGTATTGAAAGCTATAGGTTCAATATGCAATAGTAATTTTAAAAAAGTCACTGCCAGCACAAAGCAAAAACGGGATTGGGAGAAGCCCAAACTAGACAGACTCCTGTCCACCACCACCACTTCAGATCATCAACATCACATAGCCAGTGAGAGTCCAACTCTATGCTGAGAATCCAAGCACAGCTTTTGCTTTGATTGTAAAAAATCCACAGAGACTTCAAAAGTATCGCTAACACTCCATGATCCTATAGTCCCCAGCTCGCCAAAAAAAAAATAAAAAAGGTCTTGAGGGACAGTACCATCAACCCCATAGCTGCTCAATATGGGTAAGGTTTGGCAAGCGCTCACTCTGAAGCATTATCTTTAAAAAACACTATGAGGATTTGTTTTTCAAAGGTTCAACAGGCTCCCATAGATAAAAGCCAGACAAACCTTTACCAAAAGATGTAGGAATCATAAAAAGCTCTCCACAGTGTGTCATTGAACTAAATTTCTCTCATTTGTCTGGTTGGAATCCTGCTTAAATGGCTCCACACACAATGTAATCTGTTTCAAAATAATTATGTGGAAAAGAAAGGATGTTGCATTACCACATGGAAGCTTGTGCATGTTGCAGGATGTAGAAATGCCCTTGGAGGTTCTTAGGGAGCCCTGAGAGTGGCACGCATGCCGTGTCACACATCAAACTGACTTTTACGCATCAAGCCGAAGTAGACGAAGGATTTCATTTGGAGCTTGATGTAATTGTTCGGCTGGCTTTGCTCTGAGACTCCACAAACAAGCTGATTTTGCAAATGCCAAGAGAGTCAGGGTTGGAACTCTTCTCTGTATGAGCTGGCATTAATTTTAAGTACGCTATTTGTACGAGACTTCCACAGAGGGTTCTCTTTAAAAAGCAGCCGGATCTATAGGAATGACTGATGCCCAAATAGTACCACAGAGTATGACAACCTGTACTTTTCTTGCATTACGCCACAAAGTATCCCTTGTTTGTCAGCATGGGGCAAGAAAACAAATTAATAAATAAATACACCTGCACGCATGGACATGCATGCACAAGGCAAACATATTCACAGCAAAGGAATTCCCTTGGAGAGTTGCTGTGTACACGGTGTTTACTGCTCTTCTCAATTATTGATTAGTTGTTTTCCTTCTGTTATGAGAGGCCACCCCCTTATGATTGGGGAGAAAGGAACACTCATAAAAATTGCAGCAGGGCTCGTTCTTCCAAACCAGACTGCGCTTTATTGACCCCGGGCTCCATTGTGAACAGGACGCTTGCTTCTCTTCCCACCATCTCTCTCTCTCCCTCTCTCTGCTCCCACCACGGATTCTCCCCGTCTCACCGACACCGTCTCTTACTCGCCTTATTTATTCCCGTGCCCTCCCACTGCCCTTTCCTTTCTCTCACCTAGGAAAACCTCTCGAGACTAAGGTGTCTCCATAAACTAGGCTGCGGAAAACCCAGACAAGCCATCAGTTGATGATATATTATTGAGAACCGTTTCCAGTTGGTGGTAACAAAATGCTTGGAATACAATGCAGCTAAAGGGAATTAATATCCTCCGTCGGGTCAAGTTGTTGTCGTACGTACGTGGAAATACGTGCCATCGACGACGTGCCAAAGCACAGCAAATCAAATCCCAATCAATCATGATATTACCACCTTTGTAAGCTATGGATATCATAGAAGCATTGGCTTTTTTCAGTATTTTATTCATAGTGTTTCTTTTTTGTTGTTTTTTTATGTTGACAGTCAGCCTCACTGCCCAAGGTGCTTATACATTGGGGAAAAATGTAGCTATATCAGCTTTCCATTGCTTGTTTGCTTGACAACTCAATGAGGGATATTGTTCCCTCTATATCCCATTTAAATACAATTTCATCCATTTCTGAATTTGTTTTTTTTTATATACAAAATATATGTATAGACATTTAATGTGTTCCAAAAGTACATTAATGCCCCCAAAAAAGTCTTGTTCTATTTTGTACCCCAAGTCTTCCAGGTCCCAAAGCAGCGATGCAGCCACGGACCATCATACTACCAACACCTTGCTGAAATTTCATTTCATCTGGTTTTATGCCAGAAAAAGAACAGGAGATTATACAGCAAGTGGAAAATTAACAAAACAAGACAAAAATATATATTTTTAGTCAGCAGAAACGAACTTTTATTTGCTGACTAGTTATGATCTTATTCATCTAAGCACTAATGATGTTTAGAGAAAATCCAAAACGTATCACAAGCATTTAAGAATCAGCGTATATATCTAATTTTAAATCCTGAGAAACACTTATGGCCCGGCATTCAAATTCGCACAGACTGGTGGAGTATCTCGACTTCCCAGCCACACGAAGATCTCACTTTTTGGCACGCCGTCTCCGGCGCCGCCACTCCTGAAGACGGAAGATAAAACGCAGTAATGGAAATGCCATCATGTTAAAGAAGATGGGTGCTTCAGCATTAACAAAAAACAAACAAACAAACAAAACTAAGACAATATTGAGGGGACAAAAAGATGTGGAAATAGAAAATTGTCAAACGGAGGTCCGACTTGGCAGGAGGAAAACAATCTCAAATGGCATGCAAAACAATGTCATCCACCCTGTTATTGTTTTAGGAATATTTGAGTCTGTGTGTGTGTGTGTAGGTGTGTGTGTGAAGGAGAAAAAGACAGAGGAGAGAACAGATGTGTGTTTCCTTCTCTGCCTGTTGTCAAAAAGGAAGCTTTTGCATGTGATATCTAAAAAGCTCCACACGCAATCCCAGCTTTCCCACCTGCCCGACTCCCGCTTTGATTTTGGCTTGAGAGGAAAGCAGAGAGCTCCTCGCCGAATAGGCTTAGCATGCTCATACCTGGCTGTAACATTTACGAAACCAAAGTGAAAGTGCCTTAAAGCTTTCTTCCCCGATTGCTCATAAGTAGCATTTCGCCGGTTCAGACTCCAGAAGTTCAGAGTCAAGGTGTTTACACAACGCCTTCTTCTCTGGCTGCCATGTTGACACGGCTCAAGCATTATTCTCTTCCCTTAGGAAGAGAAATCAGAGTTATTTTGGATGGTTCGCAGGTCAATCCTTCTTGATATTTTATTCTCTCGTGAGTTAACTACACCGTGAGAAACAAGGGAAGACAGTGACTGTCGTAGGCAGAAGCAGAAAGTCGCCATCAGAGGGAGAGACAGACCACTTCAGGGCATATCCGACTTAGACATGGTCATCATAAATGATTAAAGGCCGATTTCCCATTCCGACAAGCCAACCGATCTTTGCTCAGTGTAATGGAAACCAAAGTGAAACAAGCATGGCGCTCTGCATTTGCATCAAGCAATCACAGCCGGGACGTGTTTAAAGGGTCGGGATGGAGAGGGACAGTCGCACCAAGCTTTTTTACACTATTATACTCTCTTCAAATGGCGGACATTACCTGTACACCCAGCCGCCGAGGGCAGCCGGCATTTTGTTTGAGGTTCCTCCTGCTAATATTCCTTCCAACTGTTGATGGTTTGGCGAGGAAGGTTGTGACACCGTCTTTATAATTCCGCGGTGTGATCTATCGGGAGAGGAGAAGTCGTGACCTCAGAGGCAGGGGTGGAAATTGCACTCGTGGTGCCATGATGGAAGAAATGAATGATGGAGCAGACAAAAGAGATGGAAAACATAAAGTCCTTGCTAAAGCACAAAAAAAGGAGATTTGTGGGTCTGTAAACTTTTTTTTATGTCTTGAAGTACTTGATCGGGACGTTTGTTCATGTCCAAAGATAAAAACAATGAAGCTAAACTTTTGAAGAGTATTGATTTATTTAACAAGTAATCCAAGGACATAAGCAAACTATTTGTACTGACATTTTTGGAGGGAAGACCCATGTCCCTTTGGGCGGAGAGGAGACCCGGGAAAAGGAGGGACTGTTTCTCGATTTTTAATTCTCGGTTCTTGGTCTGGTCTAAGGTTCAGGGGGCAGCATTTGCACTTCTTCTAATATTTTGCACAAAAAGAGCAGCTCCACCAGACTTCGTGCTTGAAGATATCCCAAAGCAAATATGCCGATAAGCCATACGCATACATCATCAGTGCAAATGGGGGGGAAGCACTGAGTGTACAGTCCGAAAGTCAATATAGAATATGATAGTAGGTGAATTAATGAAATATTCCTGGAATGATCCGAAGGTTTTAAACTCGTTCGTATTTCAGGTATGGCCCAGAGCAGCACCAGCGCTGCACAGCAATGGCTGCCTATCTTTCAGGCCACGGATGATGGATTATATGAGCGGTGATATTGCTAACCAAGAGGTTTTCCATACAGATGAGGAGTTAAATGAGCCAAACCTGAGCAGTCATTAAATGATAAATCATGTCATTTCTGTGCCTAGAAGCAATTGTGTTCAAGAGGGGGAAAAAAACAAACAGATGAAAGAGAAAAGAGTATTTTAATGTTTTTCCTTCAAAGATGAGAGAGATACGACGCACACATTTGCATCAATTTGTTGCTTTGCAGACATTTGGCGATACTGTCCAGCTGTTCTTTATTGCATTGATGCATCTTTTCTTTTTTGCATCTTTTACTTTCTCTGTTTGCTTTTTAGCATTCCAACGGGCGTGTTGGATCTTCTGGCAGCTCATACCGCACCATGCTGATTGATGATACGCCACATCTCGGAGGCTATCGTTGAATCCTGTTATATTTCTGACCCACATTCCTGCCCTTGTTTGGTAGGCATTACAAAATGCATGACTCACTTTGGCTTTCTGGGATTTGACTCTTTTTCTCAGTTTCAAGATGTGATACACTTTTTTGTAATTTGGTTTATATAAGACAGCTGGATAAAGTTACTTTTCTTAATCTCTTTTTCAAAATACTTAGCGGTTCTTATGACCATTTTCTTTTATGACTTGAGGATGAATCTGAACAGACCCTCCAAATGCTGAACATTTACAGAAGCAATTTTATGACCCACTAAGACTGGCCAATCCTCGTAGGCCCAGCATAATTTTAGTCTTAAAGATTTTGAAAGTCAAGCCTGGTTAGCTCATTTCACTTTTCAACCACATTTGGACAATCTGATGTTTACAATGAAGGTGAAATAATATGTCTTATATCTTGCTAATACATTTTTTTCTAGCATCTGGAGACTAACACAACTCACCACTTTGACAGAACTATTCAAGCTAACTCCTACGTGCTACGTGTTAACGTGTGTGTTGGTCTAAAAAGGACTGGGGTGACAAGGACCATTGAGGTGAAGCTTTTCTCTTACTACTCTATCAAAAGATAGTTTGTCACAGCATCATCAGCTAACACATGTAAAGGTTAGCTGGCTTTGTAGCAGCAGTCACAGAGGGCCGTTAACACATATCGGACAGGTTGTGCCACAAGACAGCTTCAGCTACGAATGATTTATTCATGTTTTAACATGCCTTTGGTCAAGTCATAACCTGTAAAATTATGAAATTACTAACATGACAGTTGAGCATTTGACAGCCACTGACATTCTCTATGAGGAGGGTAAGCTACAAAAGGTCAAAGCTAAAAATGGGGGCAAGGGACAATGTATCCTGTCTTCAGCGTTTCATATGCGAGGACGGCTGCCGTCATGTGCCAACGTACAATTGCTCTACTAAAAGTATACCTGAAGATACCAACTGTGTGATTTGTGACACAAATCAAAACCATGTACAGATAAAAAGGCCACATTAGTGTAATAATAATAATAATCTGTGTTTGGATAGACATTTGGAAAGTCACAGCCATTTTGCCTGGGCTGGAGTATTGGGGTATGAAGAGGATGATGGGAGACACCAGAGTCAAAAATGCAGGTGTTGCGGAAACTTGGGTTTTCATATACTATGAAATGCAAGGATCTTCTTTTCTCCATTAAAATCCTTTACTTTAATTGTTTTTCTGAGTTATTATCATTTACATAAAACCCGAATTTGGAGCTTTTATTACCTTCATACGAATAAAAATAATCAAACAGTTAAACTATATTGTGGATTCAGATTTTAAATTTAATTGCTTTAATAAACCAATTCTTCCATTATATTCTAATATAGTGACAGATGATTTACGGATGAGTTTGCACCCAAGGAAGAAAAAAAGATTACTCTACAGTTCATGTGCTCGTTTCCAAATGAGTGATGTAATGTTTTGTTTTTTTGATTCACTATTCTGTCCAGCAGGCTCAATAATTCAGCCGATGACCACATAGTGAGGCATGACATACGCAAGTGAGGGCAATGCAAGGTGAAAGGAAAAATACATTAAAAGGCATTTTCCATCTAGCTCTGTCCTCCATTCACCTCCAGATGACACACTTAAATGCATCTGATAACACGCAATTACCTTGAAATAAAATCCGACCCCTTCATCTTCTATCTTAAGAGAAAGCGGCTGTGATGTGAAGGCGGGATATGTTAATTCGCTAACAGAAGAAAAGAAGAAATGCTCGACTGGTTAACTTGCTATTTTTTTTTTAGCAAACCATGACAAGGGAGCAAATGAAACGTATGACATTTAAGGTCATTATTGATGTGCCTTAAAACCAGAGCGGCTCAGATATCCCCCATTTGTCCACAGCTAAATTTAGTGCAAGGTGTCTCTCCGCCGGCGTTTTAATATCGCTGCTCACAGACAAACCGCTAATTAGGAGCCGTCCGCTTGATCCCGCCAGGCGTGTCTACGTCGGCGCGTACGCTCGCGTGTCGGTTTGTGTAAGCGCGAGCGTGTTTGCGCAGCGCGAGGGCATTAACCTGCAACTCATTCTATGCTGTCCCGCTAAGCTAGCGGCTCTCCGAACAACACGCGAACGAGACAGATTTGTCATAATAGGGATGAGCCGGGGCAGCGTGAGGCTGTATCACATGAACGGTCCAGAAAATAAAGTACCGGAGAGACCGTGACTTATTTAATCCAGTTTTTTTGCCCCCCCTCCTTCCCTGTCCCAGTAATAGCTCTCCCTCTCAGCCAGTGTGAGTCTCTCCTTTTATGTCTTGTTTTCACCTTTCTATTTTTTCCATAATTTTTTTGCTCCCCCCTCCCCAACAGTCCTGCACTCTGTCCTCAATCCGCCCCACTAACTCCCCTCGTCTCTTCCCCTCCTCTCCTCCGTCTTAAACTTGCTCTCCCTTCCTCTTCTCTCATGGGGAACAATATATATCACAGGCCGGCTCCTCTTGTTGCCACGGTAACCGACCTCATCACAGCATCTACTCTGTCTCTCTGCCCCCACCCCTTTTTTTCGTGTCCTCCATCTCTCTTTCCTGCTTTATCTCTCTCTCTTTCTGTCTTTTTACCCGCTTCATCACCTTCTCCCTGTATCGCAATCCTTTCATGGAGGGTTGTGGGGCAGATGGGGGGGGGGGTTAATTTGTAAGTGCCCCTCTGCAAGCAAAGCAGCTGGATTAATCATTGGGCAAACTACAGCGTCAACCTCAGGGCTCTCAATTTTAAAAGCACCTAATTTCTATTTCTGGGCAAAACAGATATAGATAAAAGGATAAATATTTATAGGTCCACACATACGAGACCCAATTTATAGGAATGAAGGCATTAAAGAGGTAATGCCATTGAGCTTACATATAAAAACAAGCATGCTTTTTCTTCATGCAAAGCTGTGTGACCTTATGCATCGATTCACTTTACAAATAGTAAATTTTCTGCAAGATTCAGAGCTTTAGCCTCATCCTGTCAGAGGGAAAATTTAGGGCTGTGGTAAATGTCATTAGAGCAACATAAAATACGTAATATTCACATTAATGCCATCATAATGTTTGGTGTTTTTTATGTGTTTGAGTTTTTTTTTCTTAAATGTAAAAACACAAAAAATACACTCATTAGTTATCTGTTAAAAGTTAGTTGTGACTTTTCACAAGTTTTCCTCATGGAAAAATAGGGAAATTTGACACCAGATATACAAAATTTGTAACTTTCTAAGTTACAGACCAAGTTCATCAAAATGTTGGTACCAGGAACGACTTACTTACTAGTGCTTTTATTATTTTGACATAGGAAAATTGGACAGAATGATGACTTATTGTCATTTCAAATGTGTTGAAGTGGTGCTTTTAAGATAATAAAATATTTTGAAGCCTGTACTAATGTGTTCAACAAACACCTGAACTCAGTGGCCACTTTACTGAGTAGTCAATGCATTTAGGCATCTCGACTGGGTTAAGATGACCTTAATGTGAATGTAGGGTTATATAAAGCATAAAGATGGTACAGAATGCATTAAATTATATGTGGGATTTGCTCATTTTTTTAGTCGCTTATGCTAATAATTTATAAAAAACACAATACATCTAAACCTCCATATCATGGTTGAAGTATATGGGTGTGCAGTACTTTGTTTATGGGTCACAATAGCAATAAGAAAAGATGAAATGGCAATGCGTTGGTACAAACGGGGGATAAAAATTGGTTAGGAGTCAAATTGACCACGAGCCAATTTTCTTTCTTTTTTTTTGCTGATACATGCAGTACAGTTTGTTAAGCAATTTTCTTTGCTCTTTCTTTTGCTAATTCTGCCCTCTGTTCAGAAACAAACTTCTACTCAGCCTCCATTCATGAAGGATTCAGCCATATATCAGGGGGCGACAAGGGCAGGGGAGCCTTTTTCCTGCTCTGGGAATTTATGTGGGATCATTATTTAACCTAATTGCATTGAAGACAAGTGGAGGGCCGCATGCATTCTCCGAGCGGTGAGTACAAGCGGAGCATCAATCACGTGTTTGGCTTCACGTCAAAGACACATACCTTCACTTACGTGTTATGTGCTGTAGAAGTTTTGGATGTTAATTACTTAAAGGAGGTCATGGACAAGACAGATCTCCCTCTTGACTCGCATTTTCTGCTGCAGACATCAAGATATTCAGCCGTGCTTGACGAAATTCTGCGTCTCCTTTGGGTGATCCCTTTATCTCTCTCAGCGACTCAAACACGTTCACCCAGACGTTCAAGTACACACTCGTTATCATGCAGCGCGACGCGACTGTTGTCCTCCATCTGTCAGTTTTATTCACAAGGAAATGGAGATGTGGCCTTTGAGCGATGAGTTATCCTTTGGAAATGACCCAGTCAAAACCTTTCGGAAAACCACCCAATCTATTCATCAAAAAAACAAAGCATCTATGTACATATTCTTCTTTTTATCTTATATTTCCTCTAAAGTATGTTTGTATAGATACCCTGTGAAAACAAAGTCAAAATTCTTGTTTATGCTCACAATCTTGGCCAACATAGATGATTCTGATTCTTTTCTGACGATATCAATACAATTCATAAAAATGTCAATACTTGAACTTCACTAAACTTTATTTTCTGTCTCTTAATAATTCAACTTTCTCAATCAGGGTAACATACAAAACTGCAAGAATAACTCATGCTTTTAAGTATCTACAAATTTATGTTAAGTGGAAAATAAAACAACAACCTGAAAGCGTTTAAAGCCAAAGAACTAGCCAAACGGGACTTCTGCTTTAGCAGATTTTTAAAGCAACTCAAACTAAATCTGTTTTGCGATAAAGAAATACCAGAGTTTTAAAGTTTAGTTAGTTTTGAAGGGCATCGCAGTGGAAAAAGGGAAACTGCAGTAATGAGGTTTGAATACCGCAGAAATGAAATCTATCAAGGTCGATGTGTTCCCAGCTCTCTACAGCTGCTGTGTTATTGTGACAGAAATGGATAAAAACTTAAATATTTTTCTCCTTATGAAGCTATCACCTTTCGAATATCACATTTGCATGTCGCGAGCGTCTTTAGACCCGGTTGATCATCCGGGAGGCATCCTGAAATGTTGCTGCTTACGTAAGCGAGACGTGGCCACACGCCGCTCAACGGCTGCAGTTGTACATTTTAGTGATGATAATGCAGAAGAGTTTCCTACAAAGGGCCAACGTCAGTCCCAGTGTGATAGGAAGAGGAAGGCGGCGCAGGAAAATGACAGCTAGGAAAGCGGTCATGTATCTGCCAATCATGGCATAAAGTGAGGGGATTGCTTTTTCTTACTCATTGACTCATGCTCTGACACAACCCCCCCTCCCACCCCCTCTCCACCTCCAGCTTTCTGCTATCTCTCTTTGTTTGTTGGGATCTCTCCATAAAATATCTGACACCGTGTCACCCTGAACCTCACTCGCTATACCCGCAGCCTGGAGACTGCCATTACACAGATGTCAGACACAGATGTGATATCATCATAGAAAAAGTTGGCGGCACACTCACACACGCGTGGCGGCAGCGCCTTTCGCCGAGCTTGCGAGCGAGCAGGGGGAATGGAAGGGAAGAGGTTTTTTCGGGGGAGTCAGATAGAAGTGCAATTACACTCACGGATGTGCTTTGGCCCATATTATGATGTTGGGGGATGATAAGATGGCAACAGCACACACACACACACACACACACAACAACTACAAAAAAACTCCCAGCACGCACACAGACACGCTCGTTCACAGACAATAGCCTCGGCTATGATGGATGTCAGGATGCAGACATACTCCAAGCAGAAAATAGATGAGTTCCCTTCCTTTCAGCAAAATGGCAAGTGCAACTTAGACGGTTCCAGGTTGTGTATCACATGACTAAAGAGCTGGAGCTGTATTTAGAGCATAGATGCTGGGGTGCAATGGTGATGAAACGAGGGCGGAAATAAATAATGAAGCATCATTCCTCTTTTTGGGGGTCAGTTTGTGAAGACCGATGCATTGCGACCTTATAGGGAGCTCAATTTGATACGGAAACTTACTGTTGGGACATAATCAGATTTTAGTCCTACCCTAAAACTGTTCCCCACTCTACTTAGTGTTTTTTTTTAAGTTTTCTAGACAAATGTTTGATCAATAGATAAACACAGTCTGAGTGCTTAGTTTGCATGGTTACAAATGTTTGGGCTTCACACTGTGTGCATGGGGGGACCTGAGGGACCCTTACGGACTGGTACAGAATAATAATAATAGTAAGTGACGTTACGCAGGAATACAGCGGTTGCAGTCTTTGTTTTCTTTACATTGAGTAGGGTTCCACTCACCGATCTGTGGACGCTATCAGAACTGTGAAGTAATGATAAAAACACAAACAAACACAAGAAAATGGTTATCAAAGAGTCTCATTTGTCATTATTGACCAGTGCAAAGGAAACACATTAATTTCCACACTGGCCTCTTTGCATCATGTCTGGCTTGTTTTGTGTTACTGGGTTTTCTGCTCACACCTTTTCTCCTCATATTTCCAGCAATTGGACCAACATGTCCTGCAGAAAACATTCGGTCTTACATTTTGCTGCAGAGGGTTTAGAAATATCCCCGGTTTCCTGGCTGGTATTTAATGCTGCGCCACGACTTCATTACCTTCCGGCACTCTTGTGAACATCTCAATAAATTAGACAAATGAAAAACGGAATCATTTCAGTGACCAGGTTCCAAAACAAAAACTCATTGATGAATGACAGAGTGATATATTTCAAGTGTTTATTTCTGTGGATTAAAGGATTACAAGTAAAGAAAACCTAAGAGTCAGGTTGTCAGAAAATGTTAATCCATCTGGCCAATAGTCTGATACACATCTCTGTTGGTTCTTAAAGGATTATTTTGAGATGTAATATACAAGTTGTGTAATTTTTGCAAACTTTAAATTAGACTTACAGTTCTTACAAGGTTGTTATTGACTGTGTGTTTTTTATTGGTGCTGCATAACATTCACGTTTTCTGAGAAGCAAAATTTGGCTTTCCCTTTGCAGTAAGTCTTAATCATCAAAATTAACACCTCTAATCACCCAAAAAGTCTTGTCCCACTTACTTGAACTGTGTAATCAAATTACAGAGACTTTTTTTCCCTCCTACTGTGTCATCTACCTCCTCAGATTGGATAACCTCTGTTAGCTTAAATGCTTCATTATCCATTTTGCAAGCGCAGGCTGAAAAAAACAAACAGAAGATGTAAACAATTTTATAAGGAAATTATACTAACTGCTTTTTTTTGCTCAGAGTGAGTCAGAGTTCCCTGAAACGTTATTAAACGCTAATGATTCTTTTTATATCAGACGCCAGCATCTTTAGTTAATAATACACAAGCGAATGGGCAGCATGACAGCAGGGAGGCAGTGATACTTAGCGACACAGTTGCCAGATTAAGAAAAAAGGCGGTTTTGTTGACACTCCTGTCCTTCGGTCAGTGTGAGACGGGTCATCACACTGTTTTTACACCACAGTGAGGCTGGTGACAATGCACTTATCCCTGACGGGAAAGTCCGCGTGTCAGTTTGCACCCTGGAGCTACGGAAAGCCACGGTGAGGAACTGGTGGGTGTAAGAGCAATGTGTCTTTTGGGATTATCGTGGTTTATGGCTCACGAAAACCCAATATCCAGTTCTGCCGGAAAATACGAATATTATGCAAGACCAAAAACACTTTAATAAAGAAATTTTTTGACCTACAAAATAATGGGAGAGATTTGTTACGTTGACAGTCTTCCAGCAGACGGTCATTAACGGCCCCCTCCAAGGACTCAGACATTGCGTATTGATTTTCTGTGATATTCAAATTTTCTGAGAAACTGAATTTTGTGCGAGTCACATTCATTAGAAATATGCTGTGTTAAGACTCACTATGGTATAGACATTCTGGCATTTTGGACCTTTCCCCATTTAAAATGTTCATAAATTGTAATGTGATTTCTTAAGAAAATCCCTGGACTGGCACCTGAGTCGCTGTGTAGCTTGAAGGGAGAATGTATGTTTCAATATTTAAAAAAGAAAAAAAATGTCCTGAGGTAAGTACCCTCAGGCTACATCATGTGCAACAAGCATCACACAAGCCTCTAACCCGGCTGTCAGTGTTGGGTTGCGTTGTTGTTAATGAAGCATCATCCGACATGGGGATATAAATGTGTGTGAAGGGGGGCAAAAAAAAAAGTTTTGCTCTTCTGACTTTCAACTACAACAACCTTTCAAGGAATGGTTGCGTAATCTAAAATTATAGAACTCAAAATTACATGCATACGAGAATGTTTATCTTTATTTTTTTTACTTTATTTATAATTTCAAAGGGAGAGCAAACTCCCTGCTAACTAACACACTCGAAACTGCGGCTAAAACAACAGATAATCTGGAAAATAGTGAACACTGTTAAGCTGCTTATCTCACCTGTCAATCTTAACATAACTTAATTCTTTATACTTACAGAATCTAAGCAGAGAGAAAAGAAATAATAAAAAAATACAACACTAAAGCAAGAACACTGATGGAAATGGTCTTATTTTAGATTATCTCGATCAGAGTAGAACTTAAAAAGTCTCCCATTGACATACAGTACACAGCCTTAAACTTTCTATTATCCACCTTTTTGGAGAACTATGCAAAGTTTCAGTCATCACAACCAAAATCCATCTGTTTAGAAATGGCAACAAAGCAATTTCGAAGTCTTCTCCAGCTTCCCAAATGGAGAAAATACGGAAATAAAGAGTTGCTGGCCAACCAAAAATTCACTGACGATTCACGCAGGAGGTCTCCAAAGAGCCGGGCACAAACTTCAAACCTCACCTGCCTCAGTTAAAGACAGAGTTCATGAAGGACAAAAAGCTGAATTCTCACATTTGAAGCAAAACTGATGCAAAAGGCTGTTTCTACCACACTGTAGAGGCCACTACATTTACAGGCACAACATTTCCACGGGCAACAAAGCGACCTCCTTGAACCTTTCGCAGCTTAAAGGAAACAAAAATTAGCATTTGCTTAAAATTGATCTCCTTCCAAACTGGCTGGCGAGTGTCGGAGCCCAGCTGCGATCGCTGCTAATGCATCAGTCTGGTGTGACACCCACACAATCTCTTGTCACGCTGAAGATGAAAATGCCACGAGCGAGTGACTGATACCTGCACAGATCATACCGATGTCTTCTTGGGGGAGGAAAAGAACCAGCACATATGGCTACATGAATAATTCCATCCGGTGTCGCCGTCCCCGCTGCCCCGCTCAAGATAAATCGCGCAACGACGAATGCTGCTCCCGCTTTTTTTTAAAGGCGGCATGATTTATTCAGAGATGCACGGTGTTTCAACTTTGAGCGAGCACCTGAAGGATACCGTAGAAAGGTGGAGGTAGATGCAGCTGGAGGTATTAATTAATAATAGGAACAAGGTGTGTTTTTTCTTGTGATGTGGTGAGGTGGGATTTCATAACCAGGAACATCAATACCAGAGATATAGTTTTAAAATGTGTGTTTTTATGATGTTAAAGACCCAATAACTTTGTCTCTTCATTTTTTTTTTTTACCCAGCAGAACTCCATCCTGCTTTTGAATCACAAACACATCAGACAGACATTGATGCACCAGCGTCACATGGACAATGAAAGCGCCTTTGCCAGGTGACTGATACCTGCCCAGATTTTGTTAATGGCACCATTTTGATGACAAACGAGCCCGGCAGACAGCTATAATGCAACTTCATCTTCCGCTGGTGTCATTATGCGCAGCCAGTCACAAATCAAGGCCTTTTCCAAGCTCTGATGAGCTGGAAAAAAAAGGTTCCTGATGAAATACGTATTCATACAGGTAATCATAAATCTCGAGAAAAACGGAAAGGAAATGACTCTGGCTTCCAGCAAGGTTCTCAGTCTGTTCAACCGAGAAATTTGGGCTTTTTCCTCCCTGTGTGTTGTGCTCATTATTGCAACTGTAAGTTACAACGTTTTTTTTTCCTTTTTTGGTGATCATCACTTTGCTATTTTTGGAAAGCAATCCTGGGCATTTAAAGCTTGTTGCATTTCAATGAGGAGCTCAAATATTGAAATCCCCATGTTTACCAGTCATGTTTTGAAAGTTACGATGGGCATTTATAGAAATTTCTAATCACAAAAGTCCCTGTTGTGTGATTTCACTTAGGTTTTTGTTTAATTCTATTAGGCCAGAAGACACTCATGCCTTGAAATCCATCTGTATGCTGCCTCTCAAAGGTTCATCAGTGGTAAACCTCAGACAGATCCAACAAGATGGACGTTCTGCTTCGTTAGGAGGCTTTGATCTGTTGTTAGGGATTAGTTTGGGGTCGAGGGTAAGCGGTGTGAGACGCCAGATAAACCCAAAATACTTCTATTAGAACTTGTTTCTATCAAAGCTTGAAAATATTGAGGTGGGCAATTATTTTCAATTTGGTTTCTCACTGTCTGACATTGAATGAGGCTAAACTTTTCCCATTTGAAGCCAGCAGGGATTACTGCCAGAACCACGAGAGAGAGAGACTCTTCTGTTACTTACTTTGACTTCAGAGGTTCACAAAAGACTAACATGACTTTTAGCAATGAGGAGAAGTTTGGATGATGATGTTGTGGCTTTGATTGCTGTTGTTCTAACAACTCACCTTGTCCAACAGCAGTCAGCCTTAATTGAAAGACATTTAATACCTTTCTGACCTGCATCATATTTATTTTTTTATAACACATACTTTAAATGTGAACATTTTCACCATCACAAATTACAAAAAAGGTTAGAAAAAGAAAATTCAACAACCTTATAAGATATGACATTATTCCTATGGCCATGCATTGCAACAAACCTCATTTCCTAGAAGATAAATACATGTTGATGTAATAGAAAGGCCTTTGTTCTGAACACACCCTCACATTCTGCACACTACTATGTGCAATTGTTACTCATGAATTGCATCTTATATTGCACGTTG
>CAEGAF010050002.1:0-18052 GCA_903067075.1 Micropoecilia bifurca
GAGGAGGAGGAAGAGGAGGAGGAGAAGGAAGAGGAGGAGGACCAGGAAGAGGAGGAGGAGGAGGAAGAGGAGGAGGAGCAGGAGGAGGAGGAGGAGGAGGAGGAGGAGGAGGAGGAGGAGGAGGAGGAGAGCCAAGGTGTTTGAAGGGACAGAATACAGTTTGAGAGTTTGGGTCAGAGCTCGACTCAAGCTGAAAGAAAGGATAGAAATGAAGTTAAAGACAATAGAGCTGCTACAAATTTGGTAACTTTACAAAAAATATTGCCATTATCTAACTCGGTTTAGCATCAAATACATCAATATTTAAGTTCAACAAGAGTCTGTACAGTCCCTTACAAACCCATTCATGTTCTACAAACTTTCCCAACAAGAGTCAGTTGTGCGCTCCATAAAACAGTCCTTTATAAGACCTTTGGTCATTTTTTTCAGGAGATAGCTCCTGTTTACAGGCGACAGAGTAAACCTGGTAGAAAGTACAGAAACATAACACGGCACATCACACCCTGAGCGTCCTACTCTTAAAGTGAAACACGGTGATGGCGTCATGATGCTGCAACCATCATTTTGAGCAGGAACAGAGAAAATTCGCCAAAGTCGAAAGAAAGATGGATGAAGTTAATTTCAAGGCAATCCTGAGAGAAAACCCTCTCAGAAACCAGACGACAAACTGAAAACATACATCCAGATCTACAATCTTTGAGAATCTGGGCCACATTTGAAAATAATGTTTGCAGACCAAACAATCTGACTGAGTTTAGGATATTTTACAGATTTAAACAAGCAAATACTTCAGTCGTTAGATGGGCGAAACTGATAGAGGCACATACTAAAAGACTAAAGCTGTGATTGCTGAGACAAGTGCTGCAAATGATTGTATCAGAAAGTGAATTTTTTTACAAATTCTATTTGTAAAAAAAAAACACTTTCAAACATTCCCTTGTCAGTTTTGGTTGGTCTGTCACACAGAACACCAGTAAAATACACAAATATGTGATTATAAGCGTGAAATTGTTCTTTAAATCATTACATTTGCCATTTTTCTTGTGATTTATCCAGCATAAATCACCAGGTTCTTCAAACTTACAACGATGCATCCACAAATAAACGCATCGTACGTCATAGAGCGGATTAACCGCCGCTGAATCGTGTGTCAGCCACTCCTAGTCTGGCTGAATCTTTCATATGGCTGCAGATGATGTGGTTAATTATAGATGGCAGGACAAGCCGGGATCCTTAGCCTCAATTAGACGGGGCCACGGGGTTACTGACCTGCACCACAACTGTCGGTGCCTATTACGCACTACACATGGCCAGTGACAGCGAGATGGTCCAGGGAGGTGGAGGGCAGAGCTGGGTTACAAGGGCGACTACTGTATTCTTTTCTTCCCCCCAAAAAAAGAGAACAAGGCGTCATAGCTGCAGCCACGCACACAAAGACGGGTGCAAACATAAAATCAGATATCCAAGACTTAGAAGCTGTTCTAATACTGTTGTACGGCTTTTGGCTGACTCAGGTCTATATCCAGAATTACTCATATAAATATCAATTTTGACTTCAAGAAGAAAACAGATTGTTCCCTAAATTTTTAAGAGTTTGGCGCATGGTGACTCCTTATTAGCTGCTTGGCAAACGTTTTTGCACTCCTTTATGGATTCACATGAAGTCAGTGTTTTCTGCATCTCCATGTGCTCCTTCAGCTGTTGCTCAGGACACAGAAATAAAGATCAGAAGATTGCAGCTTTGACACCCAACCTGTCCTGTTTACACGATAATGTGTAACTAAACCCCACACTCACCCAAATTTGTCCAACGCCTAAAAATCTCTGTTGCTAACTCTGTCGGTTAAGTGAGTGTAAGGTAATCAAGCTTTAACGTGACGCTGGTAATAATTAGTCACCCCTCTCTGACTCTGTCACCATGTCCTTTAACTAGATTATTTGTGGTCATTATTATGAAATGTTCCAAGACCCGTCAGACTTGAAATTTCTGCCATTTTGTCGTTGTAATAAAACAAAAATAAAAATTTCAAGTTGGGTGAGGTTGGATTGAGGGATTCTGTTAGGTTTTGGCCAGCACTGCTCAACACAACACATGCAATATTTTGTTTTTGAAGGTCCAACAGACAAGATGCATCTTTTCCACCATTTACTTGGCTTGTGTTAAACACTGAGTGGAGCTTCTTGTAGTTTTCTTTCAACATTAGCGTTCTTCTCGCCATTCTCCTGTAAGGGCATAACTAAACGTTATCCAGTGGACATATTTTTCTACCCGAGCTGTGGATTTCTGGAGCTCCTCATGAGGCATCCAGGACCTCTCAGTTGTTTTTGCTTAATATGCTCCTTGCCTTTGCTGTCACTTTAAGTAGACAGATGTGTGCATTGAGAGATGTTCAAAGTTTTGGACATTGTTTTGCGTCCCAAACCCTCTATTATGGCTGACCTTTCTCCCTTCTTCATTAAGCTGCTTGTTCATTGATGTTCTCCAACAAACGTCTATTGGGGGATTTGAATGGCTGAATTTTTACTAAGATTAAATACAACACAGGTGGACTCTGTTTAATTATTAGATTTCTTCTCAAAACTATTTATTTATTAAAAGGAAAGATAGGTAATTACAAAGGTACGCCACACAAAATGATGCATTTTTTTTATCTTTCCGCTTTGCAAATTGGCACTGTTTTGTGTTTGTCTTATCAACATTGTAAAATGACAAAACCTGAAAGGTTTCAAGGAATATAAACGACTTTACAATGCCCTGAAGCGACACATTTCAACATTGACAATACCTCCCCCGACTTTAAAATTGCAGCCCTTCATGAAACCTCTGTCTCGCTTCCCTCCTTACATCCCTCTCCAGTCCGGCAGCAGCAGCAGCAGCAGACTGCCCTCTGTTACCAGCTAACATCTGAGATTTTCTATCATATGACCGGAGCACATGCTGCTCTTTCTTTTCAGGCCAATTCTTCGGTTTTTGTATTCTACTTGTTGTAATTTCCTTGTCATGGGAGCGAGCCACTTCTGGCCAGACTTTTTCTGAAGTGTAAATAGGTGTACCTGGTTCCTCTTGATTCTTCCACTTGCAAAATGATGCTCCTGTTGGACATGCATCTTCCCTTTTTTAAGGCAAGTCAGCCTGAGACGTCTGCTGAGCCTGGTTGCTTTAGCTGACCTTGGCATCGTGCAGGTTTGTGCTTCATCAGAAGAATTTGCCAGGGCATGTTTGCTTCGAGTTTTCTGTCAGGAGCTCCAGATTTGCAGGAGGATCACATGATTGTTTTAGTGTCCTCTTGATAAGAGGTGAGGTTTTAAGAGATTTTTTAAAAAGTGTCCTCATTTTTGTAGACTTTTAATCCTCATTACTAAAAATGTTTAATTGGTTGAGAACCAATTAAAAAGAAATTCATATAACAAGGCGGGATTGAAAGTCAAAGGGTCCTGATTTGTAAATACAAAATGTACATTTCTCATTATAACATCGAGCTGAGAAAAAAATAATAATAATGATGAGCTTCTGAATGATTATCCAGAGTGAGAAGTAACATCCAACAACAATTCAAAAGTCACTCTTGCTTTCAATCTCATCGTTTGCTAAGATAAGAGAGGATGTAATGAAAAGTAACTCCAGATGCTGATATGGTAATAAAGTCTGCCAGATGAAACGATGATGTTTGATAGATTTAAAACATGTTACTGAAATTAAAATGAATTATTGCTACCTTGAGCAGTGAAGAGTTGCTTTTAAATGGGCCAACATAGATTTCATTTAGCAATTTAAGCTACATGCATAAAAATACTCTGAAAATATGCACGGTTTGTGCATATTTTTTAAGTTGTGACAACACAATTGTTTGAGAAGTAATAATAATTTTTAGATTTTATTTTCCCACTTGGCTTGACTGTACAGAATGTTGCATTTTTTCTGAACAGATGACCTGAACACATCCGGTAATTTAAATCATGTTAACTAACATGATTTATAACCGCAATAGTGTTTATAAATGGTATACACTGATAAAGCTCGTAATAAGCCTGGAAAAGTATGTGACATTGTATTTGAATAGCACTGTTCACAAGTAAAATCACAAAGTACTTCACAAAATTCATAGCAAAAACATCAAATTAAATGAAAATTCTGTCTATGCAAGTAGGCTTTTAGCTGCATTTTAAAATAATCAATGGTATTGACACTATGTAAAAACAATGGGAGAGACCCAACGCCAATAACAATAAACTAAAGCAAAAGTATGATAAAAATTTCTAAACATCCTTTAGGTTATATTTCCCTCTTTTTGTATTTTGTAGTCATTCCTGTTTATAGTGACTTCAGGCAGCATTTTGTGTTCTTTGCACAGGATGAGGAACACAAGCACACGTCGCCACAGAGCATTGATATATTTGCTGTGTTTTTTTCTCACGGGGGTAGCTTGTTGGTGTAGTATGTCCCATTCCCAGGGTGTCTCTTGGAAAACTGTCTCTGGGAACAAAACCAGGCAAATAGCCCTGAAATCTATCATATAATGATCCAGCCCTAATGACTACAGCCTCATGAGTTCAGGATGGGCCTCAAAGTTAATCACCGCTGTCTTCCTTAAACTCTGGCTCTTGTAATTAGAGCGTCCTTTCAGCATCTTTTGGCAATTTGTCTCTCTGCATGTCTAGAAGCTGGAAGTTTCTAGACATGGTAAGATTTATCCCAGCCTGAGCCTCTCATGCCCATCCCTACCTGGACTCACCTGTGTCTGTGTAGGTGAGCGAGAGCCGGGCCACGTTTGGGCCCACGTTGATTAGGGCATTAAAAATAAATGGGCTCCGTTTAGGCAAGAGGGGCGGGTGGTGGTGGTGGTGCTGGTGGTGGTGGTGGGGGGGGGAGCCTGGTGCCACTGGGGTATATATTTCTGTTAATTTTTCTCCCGCCCTGTCTCTCCTGTGTAGTGACTGATCTGGCAGAATATGATAGCGCAGGCTGTCACGGTAATAATTAGGCCTATTTTCCGTGAGGTCATCTTACAGGGACGCTGGGCGGCTGTGGTTCACACACAGGGTGCTCTATATGCTGCTCCTGCCCCAGAACCCCCCAGGATATGATCGTCCACGCAGGGCAACAAAGAATCACTCGGCAGCAAATGAGCGAAACATAAAACACCCACAATCTGATACGGACTGCGGCTCCCAACGCTGGGAGAGCCTTGCCTCGCCGAGCTTTCTGCGGCTGAAAGGAAAACTGCCTCCTGTCACAAAAAAAAAGAATAATAATAAAACACATCCGGCAAGATCTGTGGGAGGATTGAGACGTCAGGGGAATTACGTGTGACGGATGTTGAAGGGAGGCTCAGCGATACTTAAAAGTGTTTTTATTAAATAAACAAACATGAAGGTGTGAGGTAGATGTAGAAGTGTTTTTTTTTTTTGGTAATGGTTTCCTCACCAGAAAGCCAGTGGTGCCAAGTTAGAGCGCAACATATTTCAGCTCCATTCAAAACACTCCCTGGTCGGGTCAACAGCTGCAGGCTAGAATTAGAAATCAATTATTCAGCTTCGACAAGCTCATTAAGTCTTTGAATGGGATTTTCTGTTCTGAGTCTGCCTGCTCATTTCTCCTTGCTTGCAGTTTCTAATTAGTATTTCTTCTCCCTTTAAAGTTTGATGGGAGTTTGGGTGAAAAAATGCCGGCATCGACTTAACTCTGGCCGGCCTCTGGGAACCGTATCATTATCTGCAGGGGGAGGTTGTGTCGGTACGCTGGAGGACTGCTGAGGTTGTTTGCTCTCAGTTTGGTGCACTGTTTAATGATTGGTGTCATCAGGCTAAATTAGGCATTAATAATCAAAGGAGTGTAATCTGGGTAAATTAAGCATTAATAATCAAAGGGTGACTGGAAATTGTCACATGCAGCAAATGAAGCAGCACTAATCAGCAGTGAGAAAGAGGAGGGCATGGAAGCCCGGAAAAGTATTTTAAAGCAACAAATAATAACAATAAGGTGTACAGTATTTTTTGCTTAAGTGTTCATACCCCTTAAACTTTTTCCCAGTTTTGTGTTAAAACTTAAACTGCCCACATTTAAGTGGGCAGTTGCTGTTCTTTCCAAAACAGCTTCAGCTAGAAGAGATTGAATAGAGAGAGTGGCTGTGAAATCAGATTTCAACTCTTCACTTCAGATTTTAAAAATAATTTAGATCTGAGCTTTGACTAGGCCATTTGAACACATGAGCATGTTTGATCTAAACCATTCCACTGAAGCTCCAGCGGTGTGTCAGGGTTGAAATCCTGCTGAAAAGTGATTTTATTTTCCTCCCCATATTTCAAGTTTCTTGCAGTTTTTAACAGGAGCTTCAGAAATGTCCTTTAGGTTTATATATAACCTGAACAGCTTCGCAGTTCCTGCTGAATAAATGCTTTCCCCACAGTTTCACATTGAGTATTGTTGTATTAACATCGGTCAAAAAGTTTTATTTTGCTCTGGATTGACTAGAGTTATGTTTTTGAAAGAGAATTGCTGCATCCAATGCAAGCCTTGTAAACTTTAGATGACACTTCTAATGGGTTTCTTCCACAAAAGACACACTTATGGGGGGCATGACATATTTTTTCTTTTGTGAACAGGTTCTGCCACCTGAATATTTTCAGTTTATGTTACTTCTGGAAAATGGATGAGGGATGTATGGGGTGATATTTGTATCTCCCCATTTATGGCCATTGGATTTTATGGCCATGATAATAAAAGTGACGATAGGAAAGCATTTGTTGCCTTTTCGTCAGAGCCCACAGATATAATACCTGTTATTTCATAAAGTACTTCAGTGTACCGGTTACATCAAGCTGTGCAGCTAAACAGTGCACATTAATTGCTTTCAATCATATTTCAAGATATAGTCATTATAGTCATTTTATTGATGTTACCAAGGAACCAACCCTGGAAATCAATTGCTCAAGCAACAAAATTAACAAAACCAGCCATACTGTCAGTGTTTGGGATTTGGGAACTTTGTTAAATAAAGTTGATCAATATTCTGATATAGTCAACAAGTCATTGTTCTTTCCAGACACCAATAAACTATACAATAATTGTCTTTCTCTAATATAAATTTCTTGGTTTTACTGAATTTGTTGTTGTTGAACATGTTAGTGTAAAAGGAGCTGGAAACAAAAGCATGTCATATTTTTCAGAGGGAGTTTTGTAAAAAAAAATAAATAAATAAACAAATAAAAATAAATAGATTTGGGTTCTGGACACTTAATCCTAATAAAATACCATGAAATTTATGATTGTAATATTTGGTTTAAGTGGTCCGTATCCTCGGTTTGTTGGCATCCTCCTAAGAAAAGCCAAGACATAACTGACCATTTGTGATATGACATAACTAACTCACATTGTAATGACCTGCAGTGCAAGGAGGCTTATTTGCAAACCCTCTTCATGGCCATCCCCTCGTTCAGTCTCACAGATCTATGCCTCCTCCCATTCCTCCCTTTCTCCCCCTCTCCTCTCCTCTCTTCTTCTCCTCCCTTCCTCTCCTCTCCACATTGTGTGTGTCTATCTGATCCCGTGGCCTTTTGTTGCGCTATGAAAGGCCCGATGCCACACTCATTATTTTCTCCTTTATCTCTCTCCCCACTGCTCTGATTAGAACAGTCGCCCCTGACAGACGCCCTCAGCCAGCTCCTATCCATTACACCGTGTGTGTGTGCGCGCGAGTAAGTGCGAGAGTGAGACGTGTGAGGCTGCTTACTGTATAAACCATAAGTGTTTTCACCACAATAATTGCCTCTGATACAAAGACAGACACAATAGATATTGCTTAAAGGGTAACATAACAGAGGATAATTTTCTGTGTTTTTATAATTTTGCCTTTTTTTTTGCAGGATTATTGACTGATGCACACATTGTACACGCAAACACACTCACCCTTACACACCGCTGCACAAGTGAATTGTTGCAGCTCAAGTTCTGTTGTTCTTGGCAGTGCAAACTTGCAAATTAATGAAGGATGACTCCAGCAACACATCCTACTGGAAATAGCTCACAGTTAATGTCTGCAATGCATTTTATTGTGCATTCATACCTCAGATATACAAACAGTGAAGATCTGAAATAATTTCAATGATTTCACGCATAGCTGAGACTTTCACACGTCTGTATAGATACATTTCAGCGTTTTTTAAGTGACTTTCTGTTGATAGGTTATACGTAGTAAACGTGTCCCTTTCAATACTTAACGGTTTTGGTAACTGTATTGTAAGTTTTTGCAGGTATGGTATTATGCAGGTCTCTGCCATTTTTGAAACAGCAATCTATATAAAAAAAGTCTACAAAATGCACTTGGTGTTCACATGAACCTTTGTGTTTGCATTGAGATTATTTACATAGAACCTAATCATAATTTTCATATTGTATTAGCAGGTAGTGCATCACCACCAGTAGTCCTTGAGTGAAACATGCACTTAGAGTGGAACATGTAGACGATGTACAGTCAGTGCAACTACTTAATGGGAAAGTTAGGTAGTGTAAAACTCCTGCATTTCCCTTCTAAATAATCCTTGTGCAGCATTAAGCAAAGGGAAAAAAATCAACAGATTTATAAATAAATTATTCTGTTTGAACAAAGTAATCTCAAAATCAACAATCAATCAGAAAGATTAATTAGAATCAGGTTTTCTATATATTCCTAATGATTTAGAATGAATTTGGAATCCCACAAGGATAAAAAAGGCCCTACTGTTTAAGATTTGTATAAATATTGTAAAAACTGTTTAGTGCAAGGAGGCAAAGTCAGTTCTTCCAAAACCAAGACTGAGACCCAAACTGCAAACTTCAAGCCCAAGACCAGAAAAACGCAGCTTGAGATTGTCCTGACGTCGGAGATCAGTCTGGAGCCCTTTGTTTCTGAGAGCAAGCAGCTAAGATCATGAATTAATGTTATTACCTCTCATCCAAAATCAATTAATTAAGGTTTAATTAGCTCACACAAATCAAAGACAACCAAAGATAAATAATCCACAAACTAAAGACAGGACTGATAATCAGGAAATAAGCAAACTACAAGAGTTAATACTGATTAAAACTTAAAATTAATTAAGAATTTCCAGTATTTTAGAAGCCCAAAATAGGGCATTTTAATTACCTCTAGATTTAAATGTTTATATTGATTTGGATAAGGAGAGAACAAGTTTCAGAACTAATCTTGATATGTCAGCGTTAAGCACCAGAAAATTCACAACACAACTTAAAATATGAATGTCCTCTCTTGGTACCAGATTAACTTTCTGTTCAGTTTTCTCCCAGAACCATATTATATCTCTTCAGACATTCAGCTCCAAAATGCCTGTCACTTTGTTTAGAGGATGTTCTCAGTAACTGGGCAAACTGCTGGGACGTCACTCTGAGGCTGCAGGGCAGTGCTGATCTCTCCTGGCTCTGGGATTTGTGCAGGTTCCTTACAATGACATCAAACTGTAAACATTAACAACTAAACAACAACTAAAAGTGAGATTAGTAATTTACTGCGGCTGCTATAAAACTTTCTGGATTTCAGTAAAATCTTTGTCCCATATTAAAACGCTCACACAGTTGCTGACAACTTTCTATAGACAGACAAGACAGAAACAAGGAGAAAGTCGATGACAACATAACGGGAATAACTTTTGTTTTGACCGAGTCTGAACCTACGCTGCGGCAAAATCATCTGAAGTGATCTGGAAAAAAAGAGTTCTTGTAGGTGAAGGGTCAGATTCAAAGGAAGAACTACAATCATTTTTTAATAAATAATAGCCAAAGAGAAACAGTTTATTTCCATCTCTGTAACCAACTAAATGTTGGACGGAAAAGCCAAGAGAGTCGTATGCTGTAGATATCAACGACTTCAAAGTCCTGACAGAAGGTGCCGTTTTTACAGAGCAAACCAAGATATCATGAACACAACACGCACGCACACACAACACAAGCTTTTTATATACAAGTCAGTAATCTTCAATAAACAATAAACACAGTTAAAGATTTAAGGTACACATAAATCCTCTACTGACTCAGGAAAACCCTTTATAAATATTTCCAGGTGCAGGTAGTTTAGGCTAGAACAAAAAGCCCTTTTTACAAATTAGTTTCTTACAGGCATTCTTCTTCCTGGAGTAATACTGAATATGTCATTATCTTTTTAAATTGTTTTATTATGCAAAATGAAGCAGAAATTTGATGAAACTCAGATGGATTCACCTGAGTTAATGGAATATGGGTTTAAGAGGGAACTAATTATCCCAGTTTAGCGAGCAGTGAATGTATTTCTTTTGCATGGCCTGATTTTAAATGTAAACATTAATGGCCTCCTTGATTAGCATAAGAATGGTGAGTTATTGTCCTGCTTACTATGCGTCCTGTTGGATATGCATCTGTGCAACTAAGCACACACACACACACACACACACACACACACACACACACACACACTTGGACCACAAGCTTTAATGCACTTATTGCCTGCCTTATCAACACACTATGCCATTTCTGTTATTGTTTTGCTAATCCAGAAAATTCATTTTGCCAATCAAATTACTGTTTAAAGAGCCAATGACGTTATTGGAAGCTTTTTTTCTTTTTTTTCTTCTTCTTCTTTTTTGTGCTGAAACCAGGACAAAATCAAACAAGCATAAAAAAACCAAGTTCCAACTTTTGAGGTGAAGGACAATAGTTAACACAAGTACAAGTGAAGAGGCAGACTCTTTGAGATGCTGTTCCTTTGGTGTTTACACTCGCTTTGGGAGAGTGACAAACCAAGCAACTGTGTTTAAACAGAGAGGGAAAGGAAAGCGTGACAAGAGAGGAGAGAAACTGAGTTGAAGAGCAGAAAAAGGAAGAAAAAGAACATGATGAAGAGAGTTAAAGGGCAGGTGAAGAAGGGGCGCTTTGACTTGAGGCCTCCTGGGGATGGTGACCTTATTTTAAATTCTGGGTGAGGGACGACACTTAGAGGAGCCCGTCTCCCTCCCACCTTCATGCACACGTCTTGGACATACACACATCCACACTCATAATCAAACATGCCTTCATGGCTGAGTTCAGGAAAGGAGAGCTCCCCTGAAGTCCTGCAGCCCCTTAAAAGGCCAAGCGGCTGCCCCCGTTGTTTTGCGGAGCCACAGAATAAATTACACACGTTAAATTTTTCTAAAATCTGGATAAATGTTCCTAAGCAAATTGCAGAAAAAAAACAAGATTTTCTACCATTAATAGGACCCTGGTCTAATTCTGGCTGGAGAATGGATTATTCTTTTTTGGCAGAATTGGTTTAAATTGATTGGTTTGTTGTGGAACTGGACCCTTTAGGCAGCATAACCTGGCATATCTGAAAGTTTTACTGCCACTGAATTTGAAAAAGACAAGAAAGGAATTTTAATAATGGCTCAATTTGTATCTTTAAGACACAATACCAACTATCAAGTAGGGTGGTGGCATCATGCTGAGGGTCTGCGCATTGCACAAAGAGGATGGACTCAACAAAGAAGCAGAGCTATTTCGAAATTCACCTTAAATCAAAAGCTTTATGGTTGAAACTTGAGTAGAACTGGGTGTTCCACCAGAACGAGGATCCAGAAAGCTCATCAGAATCTGTTGCAGAATACATAACGCTGGTTAACAATAAGCCTCTGTAATGGCCCAGACCTCAACCCTATTGAAAATTTATGAACTATGTTTAAGCCGGGTCTGTGCCAGGAAACCAACCAGTTTAAATGAGCTCTATCATTTCTGATCAGAAGCGGGGTCAAATGTCGGGCCTGGATCATGCCAGGAGGTTCGTGACTGCTACAAAACCCGCTGACCTTCTCTGCCACCAAACGTCAATGGGATGTGTGGAAATATTTGAACCTCCATGTCTAATATTTTTAACATTTGGAGAGGAAAGAATTGTGTTTGCCAAATTCATCATACTGTGAAGATGCATGATGTGTTTTCTAAGAATAATAATGACTCAAATGCATTCGTAGAAACCTACGGATGCATTTTGTATTCATGCGCATGATGAGTGTCCATAATTATCTTTGCATAAACACAAAGGCATATTCAAACAAAGTTCCAATGTAAAAAAAAATATTCAAACAAGTTTAATATATTAAAAATGTTAAAAGAAACCGTTACAAAAATGCAGCATAAAATACCATAAAGCAAGAGTTTTAAAGTACTAGCAGCAAAGTAATTAGTGCTAATGACTATTATATTCAAGTATCATTTGAATACATTACAGATGCAATATATTGCTGATGCTAAAGGCTGCAAGTCAGTCTCAACCAAATAAAGAAGGACTTTTAGGTGATTTAGAGCAGGAGTCACCAATCATGTTGGACATACTGAGAGATGCTTTAGGTTTGCTAACTGATATGAAGAGCTACTAAATTGATAGACACAGTTTGTTTTTAATTACAACACGTAATGAATAATGACTTATCTCATTTTGGAACAGCTCTACAGGTTCATCACATGGTCTTTGAGATTCAGACCTTCCTGCTCCACCTGAATGTAGCTGATGTTGGATAAAACGAATCCCAAGCAACAAACAGATTTTTTGAGTGCATATTAAAATGTAAGCAATTGAGGTTACTAATAGTTTTTGGATCATAAATGTCAGCTCAGAGAAACACCTGAAATGTGCAGAAAAGTGTCTCGTTTTCAGGACAGAGTTTGAGAAGCAAGAAATGTAAAAAGGAGGAATGAAGATATCCCCAACCGGTTTTACGTTTATGAGCTGTTCTCAAATTTCTGTAGAGATATTGGAGTTTATTAAGTGTGTCTTCATTGGGAAAAGATGTAAACATCTTGAGACTGGCAGTTAAAGTGTTAAAGACTGCTACTACCACAACAAAATGACCAAAGATGCTTTTTTTTTCTTGCATCATTTTCCAATAAACATAAAGAACAGAAACACCTTGTTTAGACTGCGGTAAAAGTATAAATGAAAACAGACTTCCGGTTATCAGGTCCTGCTTGTTCCAGTAGACGTCAGACTGGATGTTTAAAAGCTGAAGAAAAAGTAGAGCACAAGAAGAAAAACAAGAAGCTTAGAGTTGCAAAAGTATATATTCAGAATCTTACATTTTCTGAATTTTAATTTCATTTTTGATGTGCAGAATTTTTGGTCAATGGGACTGTATTTAAGGTACTTTAAAAATTAAATTATACTGGAGGATTGTACTCAGATAAAGCACCTGTACATAGTTATCATTCACCTCTGGATTAGAGCGCTTGTAAATTTAGCATCTAACTGATAACACTCTCATTATATAGAAAATAGTTTTGTCAGCAGTTATTTGCCTTAGAAGCATTTATATTTCTGAACCCGTGTTAATAAAACGTACAGCGGCAATTTTACCACACCTGTTTAATGCTATGAATAACACGCTCTCTATTGGAATAAAACAGGAATTTATGATCTTTTGTCATAAGTCAGCAATAGTTATTGCATTACATCTATTTTGAGATTAGACTGTAAAACATTGCATTTCCTCTCCTTAATGCTTCAAATTAGCAAAAGGATTACCTTAGAAAATGATTAATGATGCATACTCTTAACTTTTTCACATTTTATCATCCTGCAACAGTTCATACTTTTGATGAGTACGCCTCTAAAAAGAGCCAGTGATGCAAACTAATTAGTCGTTATAATGAAGAGGTATTCGCGTATATATATATATGCGAATACCTCTGCATATATATATATGCTTCTCTGATTTTTAAGTATTTTGAAATTTCATCCTAAACTTCACAATTATATGATTTCAATGTCAAGTCATATAAAGTGATATATAGACTTAATATACTAAGCTGAAACTGAATTTCCTTCTATATCATAATTTCTGCAGCAGGATAAATTGAATTCACCCAACACAAGATGGCTTCTGACTGGAATAAGATAAGCTATAGCCCAACAAAGGTGGGCATTGCTATAAGTGACTTTATGTTGCAAACAGACTTCGGTTTCCCAGTGCACACAGGGCCAATATGAAGCACTCGCAGCTCTCTCAAAGGACTTTCACCTTTAAATTCTCTCAGCAGTAGTTTCCTCATGTCCATCTTACTTGTCATCAGTCCTTTGGCTCTGTTTTGACACAGATGCTGCAATTTAGCACAGAAAAGCATAAAAACATGCATCAGGAGCTGAATGGGCCTTTGAGTGCATCCACACTAACAAGGTCTAAGTGCCAAAGTGGTTAACTTTCCTCTCGAGTTTGCCCGCCTCTCGCTCTTCCCGCTTCGCTTTGGGTCATCTGCCTCCCCGTGAACAAACAAACCTGCTAGACCCTTCTCTCTCTTATGTTTTTTTTTTTTTTTGTAATTTTTGTCCTTTTTCTCCTTTTGTTTTGCAAGTGTCTGCATCTGGCCAGACAAACGTGACAGATTTCTTCGTCATCAAAGAGGTTTTCCATTAATGGACCCTGACCTTGTCTGACTGCTTCACTTTTAAAAACCCTCTCTGCTGCAAGACATGTGTTTTTTTTAACACCATTCCTTGACCCCTTATCCAAACACATCTTCACTCTAACTTTCCATCTCGCCTTGCCTCCTCAATGTAATCTCCTTTTTTTCCCCCTCTTCCTCCATAAATTTTCAGCTCCTCTCACCTTACAAGAGCCCCCCTCAGTTGTTTGTGGGGGCTTGCCTGATAGCCATTAGTGTTACACCCTATTACATCAGTAATGACTGACTGTGAGCTCTAATTAGAGATGTGTTAGGGAGAGCTGACTTACCCCCCTCTCCTCCTCCTCCTCCTTCTGCCTTTCTGCAAAGCTGTTACTCTGACTCCATCGCTGTGGCGACACCATTAGCACGGCACCTCTAAGAGTCGCAACTCCTGACTGTTAAAACCATTATGTTCGTTACAGACCAATCAGAGGGGAAGGTGTTATGGCTAATTGATAAGCTGAACAATGTGTAAAAATCTTGTCTCTAATTGCCCTGCGGGGAAAAAGAGAAAGCACCCAGGGAGAAAGAGACAGTGAGAGAATGGAGGGGGAGAAAAAAACAAAAAAAAGGAGGAAGAGAGTGTGAAAGCGACTGGCGTGCTAATTTCAAAATCTGATATTTTTCCACTTGAATAATTTAGACTTACAATATGTCTTCATCCAAACATGCTGCAGGATTTTTTTTTATTTTTTATCCCATTCCCTCTTGAATAATGGGATGTTTCTTCTGGGTTTGTCATCTGTGATAAGATGATTATCTGAAAGGTCTGTGGCACATTGTGAAGAGAGTCTCGCCTTCTCCGCTGGAGTAGGTAATCCTGGGTAATAGCATTATGGACACAGTGTTTTCCTAAAGCCCATGATTATCCGCCGCTGTTTGCCACGGGATTGACACCGGCCTCCCTGGTCTCCCTCTTCTCCTCCTTTTCTCACTTTCTCTCCCTCGGTGTCACCCCATCTCTGACTCACTACTCCATCAAGCCCTCATGTTGCTCCTCTCCTACGAGAGAACAAGATGAAAATAGAGGCACAGAGCAAACAAAAGAACAAACTGCTCTTAGACAAGAGTGCCCTGATTTGAATGACATGTTACGCTCTCTCGCAAAACAAAAAAGCGCACTTTCGTGTTTGGTGGTTTTAGGTTGCCGGGCTTCTCTAGACTGCATCAAATGCATTGCATTATTTACTAAAATACGTTTTGAAGTCCGGCATTATCTGTTCTGCATCCCCGTCCATGCGGCGTAGCAATCTCTTCCTCCGTTCTCCAATGGTTATCCTTCTAAATCAATTGGCTTTATTGGTCTTTTAGGGTTTGGAGCACCGTGTTACGGGGATGAAGAGGGTGAGAGTGCGGCTGAGCTAAGACCTTTACCTTTTAGACAACTGGCTCCCTCTTTCCCCCAACCCTTTTAGACCTGAACCTGATCTGATCTCCTTCTCTTCTCCCCCTCACTTACCTAACCCACCTTTACTTAGCCAAACCACTCTGTGTCAATCTTGTCATGTGGTTTATGTGGTGGTTTCCTTTTTTTTCTTTTTATGTAGCACGTCTTTCAAAAGTGCCAAAAGTAATCTCCTGTGATTGAATGCAGAAGTTTTAGCTTTAATCTGGAGGCAGACAGGTTTTTTTTTTAAGCAAGTGAGGATGGTAAAAGAGTGGAAAAAGCTGGTTAACCACCTGCAGCAGGGTTATGTTGAATCAAAGGGCTATTTAAACACATCTGTACTTTGCAAAAGCTTTAAACTCTTCAATAACTTTACCACCGCCATAGCATTGTCCTTTAATGTTCTCTGACAAACCCCCGAGGCCTTCATGAAGCAACACTGAGATTAAATCACACACAGGTAGATTCTCTTTCCAGCTGAAGATCTGTTGTATTGCATTTTATTTACGGGTATCAGTATAAAGTGACCAGGAACCCCTCTTTTCAGACTTTCTATTTGTGAAACATGTGGTCGTTACTTTCCACTTAATGTCTATTTACTGCCTTGAATTAATTCGGTGGCTTCTTCCCTCAATGAATGTTTGTTGACCTGACCCAGTGAAGACGGCACTCTCCTTCACTTAACCTAAAACTGTGGTTGAAAAGCGGCAAGACGTCCATGTAAAGACGTCTGCTGATGTGAACATGTTGTAAAACAGCTGGGGTTGAACAAATTGGCTGATTGAGCCTGATTTTAGCGAATGGTTTTGGGCTCAGTTTGGATGGGTCTTAATCACCAAAAAAGTCTGTTTTTTTTCTAGGTCAGACTAATAATCATAACCTTAAATAGCCCTAATGTCCTGTGGTTGGATTGTTGGTTTCTAACATATTTTTCTGGTAAACACAGGGAGTGGCCAACCTTATAGTCATAAAAAAAGAAGATGTCCACTTAGATGACCACTGACCTACAATGTTGAAAGCAAATGCTTTCAACATTTTTTGGATAATCATTTGTAAAAACTAAGCTCCATTTTCTTTCCTCCCCTTAAGTATGTGCTACTTTATGTTGGCCTATCCAAAAGGCTGCAACATGTATGGAAATCATGCAATGGCTATGCGACTGCATCAATATTTAGTGTTCTCCTTTAACATGTCTCATCAGACCTCTGCTCCAGACGAAACTACATGCAAAAGGTCAAATATGAAGATATTATTGGCATGCAAAAAATACACTTCTGACAAATAGAGTAGAATATCCAACAAACATTGCATCCCAAACAGTGCATCTACATTGTGCACACCAATGTGGAATTCTTATAATATATTGGCCAACCTTAATTGAATGCAAGAAACATTTATCAAGAAGTCCTCATGTTGTGACCTTTTTATAGTCCTATTTTCTTGGTACTGTTTCCTGGAAAGTTGAACAAACCTCAAGTGCCAAGGACGTGGACGTCTTAGGCATTAAAGGCACCTGCCAGCTACAAGTGCTACAAGTCAGGGGGGAGGCAGAGGTTTGTCAGCTGCGGCAGGAGCGGAGCCGCGGGAAGCCGCTGCAACAGGCCGAAGGCGTCCTGCGGGACTCATTAACAAAGCAGACCCTTCTCGACCGCGGTCTCGGCTCCCATGTTTGCACAACAAGCATGCAAAGATTGAGTCTGAGAATAAATTAATCTTTGAGGTACTCAATACGAGTAGTAAATTAAACAGTGGGGGAAAAGGCTCGGCCTCATCACACAACGGTGAACCTGCGTTTAATTAGGAATCCTTTATTTAACCCAGTCGTGTGTTTGTTGCTGTAGAACGTGTGCAGTGTGTGTGCGTGTTTGCGTGTGTGTATGTGTGTGTATTTCTCCACCTTGACGCTGTAAGAACCACGTGAATCTGCGCAGGTCCACATATATGTGTGGACTAAATTGGATGCTTTGCACCTCACGGTTTGAAGCAATATTAATGATTCCATCGTATTGTTGAAAACAGTGAAGGTCTTGTGTGTGTATATATATATATATATTTATATATAAAAACAGTGCCTCCATAAGTCGATATCCCCCCCCCCCCCCCCCCCACCCGTGTTCGCCCGTGGACCGTGAGGGGGGCGGGGAGGGTGGGCGGATGGCGGGGGGGGGTCTGGGGGGGGGGGGGGGGGGTCTGGCGGCGGGGGCGGGGGGGGGGGGGGGGGGGGG
>CAEGAF010050003.1:0-24761 GCA_903067075.1 Micropoecilia bifurca
ATGGCGGTTGGCAGATCACTGAGAACGCTGACGCTATAGCGCCCTCTACTGCGCATGCAGGACACTTTCAGGTCGTTTGCCTGTTTACACTGCAGAACACATACAGGTCCATTTACTGGCAGTGTGAACGACCCGGCAAAAAAATCTGAATTGAGTCACTTCAGGCTGCAGTGTGAACGCAGCCTGATTCAAACCCTCATTTTCTGCTCACTTGGAACAGAAAAAGACCGTTGCCTGGCAACCTCTCAGCCAATAGAATGAAAGTGTTGTACTGGGTGCGTTTGTTTCCTTCTACTGGGTGAGCCTGTGTGTCTGCTATCAACCTGCGAAAACCCACAGGATGTAGGGAGAAACAACGACCTTATATAAAGATAATCCTGCTAAGTTATGCTTATTCTAACTCAGGGACGTCAAACTCGTTTTCATTTTGGGCCGTATCAAAAACCTGGATGTTCTTAAAGGGCCAGCTGTGCCAGAAGGTATTGATAAAACCCACTAAATTGTTAAAATATCAATAAATAGCTATTTGTTTCAGCATACAGTAAGTGTTTCTTAAAATTAAATAATATTGAACATCTTCTCACACTGGTCAGACTATCCATTCAGGATTTTGTAAATGTTTTTGTGTGTTTTTTGTAATAAAAATCACAGATTTTGTTGCATTAATTTAGCAATATTTGTAAGGAATTTTTGTGATAATTGGATGTTAAATGTGACTTTTTATCAATTGCTGTTTTGTCAAGTAAGGTTGAGGCAGCAGTCATTTAAACACAATGTTTTTGGCTAATTTTGAGACAAATTTGCTGTAAAAATCAGAAAAAAATGTGGGAATCTGTAGATTGTGTTTTATAAGTTTTACAGATTTGTTGAAAAACTGGAGGGACTAAGTGATGTAAACTGGAGTCTAGATGGCCACATTAAAAGCTACAGTGGGCCACATTTGGCCCGCGGACCTTGAGTTCGACATCCTCTAGTTTCCATGCGATCTCCTTTTTTTTGGGGGTTTTTTTCTCCCTCCAGTCCAAAGTTTCTGCGCAGATTTCTGACTTTACAGTTTTTATGGCTTCCATGTGTTTCATGGTCGGTTTTGGGCTGGGAGGGAAAGAATTGATCCCTGAAGAAACGGAGCGTTTCAGTTCTCCATCAGCTGCCTGTTGCTTCAGCGACGGCCTTAATGCTTATTCACCCATTTATTTCTTCAGGAATGTTTGCAATTGCAAACACCATGCTCCTATTTCCTCTGCATATCCTCTGCCAATGTAAGAAGCCTGGTATCAGTTGCACTGCTGCTCAGGCAAAAGGATTTACTGATAATTACTGAAACTAAAATGCAGAGTGAAGCTCTAATAGGGGCTGATTTTCCTCTAATTTCAGCACTGAAAGTTGAGACAGTATTTATGGAAAATTACTAAACAGTAAATTGACTCCTCATGTGACTAACCTCTTCCCTGGTTTACCACCGTTTTTATGATTATTGTAAGCATTTGGAGTCAGCTGCTGTATTAAGGGATGAGGGAGGAGCTCATTTTAAATGCCGTGTTCAGCCCATGAAACCTTATTTGACAGATTTCTTCTGTTTGTGTTTCTTCACACTTGAATGTGGAGAAATTTGGTCGAGTCTTTTATAACATTTGAGGGGTCATGTCACAGCGTCCCAGTGAAAATTAAGTTCAAATATCAATGGACGGCATGAAGAAGCATCGTTTTTAAAGACATGTTGAAGGGAGAGTGTCGGAAAAGAGCAGGAGCTTCTTAAAGCGACAGAGACCAATTTCAAGATGTCAAATTCAAGTCTGTAAAGTCAAACTTCTTTAAAGTTGTTTTTGATATAAACAACATTTTGATAACATGAGATAAAACTTGATAAAGTATAAAATGACAGTGTGATTGGAAAAACATTATTTCCCCCCTTAATTAAATAATCATTAGAATACTGCATCTGAAATTTGTTATATGATTCAGACTATTAGGGGGGAAAATTATGGGAGTAAAATCACAAAATTACGAGAATAAAGTCCTTTTACGAGAGAAATCGTTTGAGAATAAAGTTGTAATATTTAGACATTATTCTCAAACTATTATCACTTTATCCTCAAAATAATATCACTTTATTCTTGTAGTTTAACTGTATTTTTCTTCTTAGCTTGGTCCTAACGCTCAATCGTAGAGTTTAACTAAGAAAGAAAGTACAAATTTATTACACTGCTGTCTGAAACTAATCTTTCTTTTTACTTTTGAAATAATCTGCGTTTTTCTCTTGCCACCATTTTGTCCCCGCTCTCATTGTTCTGCGTTTATTCCTTGGCTGATCCGTCTCAAGCTGGGAAAGATGTTTTCAGCACCATCGCACGCTGTCAAGCCCAGGCCTGGTGATTTAGAGCATGTGGCTCGGCCACTGCTGTGAGGGGAGGAAGGAGTTCGGATCGGAACCGGTTCGCTTCGACACGGGTCACCGGCTAACGCCAAGGCCCTGGGAGGAAGTGGACAGATTTTCACATTTCTCAAGGTTTATTTTTTTCTCCTGATGGTGGGTGGAGGGCGGCGCCGTTTACAGGTTTCAGCTAAATGTGATGGATCAAACAGTCTGGAAAATAAACACACACTCTCAGTGAGACTTTGTCATTCTCCTTATTGGTCATGGAGTAATTCACTCCACCAGTTGAGCACATGCGAGCGGGAACACACACACACACACACACACACACACACACACACACACACACACACACACACACACACGTCGCTCACTGTGCAGCAACCTTTCCTCCAAACAAACAGCCAGATGAAAGCTCAGGTCCGTGACAGTCGGCTCTCCTCTAATGAGTCGTCTTGTGCTAATGGATTGTTCATTACTGCAGCGTTACTGAGACATGCCTGGACTTTTTTTATTTATTTATTTTTTTGTTCGTGACGTTATCCATGCCTGGTTGTCAGCTTCACTGAGACTTTCTGCTGCTCTGCTGGTGACAAAATGACTTATGGGCTGGAAGTGAGAGAACTGCAGGTTGATAAATCTACTGGATTATTAAAGCGAACATTTTATTTAAAGAAAAAGTTAGGACTTGATTAATACTAAAAGAAGGCTATTACAAGGCTCCACTTGCAGTAAGACTTGATGAATGACTAAATAGCACCGTGGATTTTATATAATAGTGTTCATGCTGAAAGACATAGAAACCTTACAAAGTATTTCTGCTTCAGTTTTTAATGCAAACATATCAGTGCATTCAAAATTAGACAGAACTTAATTAAAAATTACGTTTCAGCAAGAAATAGAAGCTTCTTTTCAGTAAATAAATCTTGGTTATTCCACTAACAGTTTAATTCACTTATAAGATATTTCCCCCCCAACATTACAAGTGACATAATCTGCCAGTGGAACTACACTGTAAAACATTTGAATGTGGTTTAACTTGGAAAGTCCACTTGTATGTCACCTGCTGCCTTGAAAATGCAACTTATTTTACTTCTGAATAATTTAAATGTGTTTCAAATTACATGAACAAAATTTCTGATTTGATGATGAATTTTATTAAACATCACAATAAATTCAGCTCAGAAACATTTAGTGTGAACAGGACATAAAGTAAACATTTGCCTTAAACAGATTAATGTAACGAACTTCCACCTCAGGATAAAACAACACGCCGCTAAGCATTATGGGAAATAGTTCCAGCTCCTGTCTTTTTCTTCTTTCAGTTTTTTAAGTGCTAACCTAAAAACTCTTGGAGGTTTGACAAAATTAATAAAAAGCCAGCATAACCTTTTGTTGTAAGTTTATCTTTTACAAACTCACAAAAAATCTAAAACTCACTAAATTTACTCGACTTAAAGAGAAGAAAGTAACAACTAAATGCAGCTCAATACAGTGTAATGCTATTTTACCAATATTAAGTAATTATTTACTTATATCAAGCTCCTATTTTGTGATAAAAAGTTAGTTTTGTCTGTTTCAACTGTGCTAAAACGTCGGCACGAGAAACCAGACCAAAAATACTTGGTTTGTGTTTTTTGTTGTGCATTACACACATTTAAATTTAAATTAAATTATTTACTCTTTATGTGAAGAAGCACAGCCATCATCAGTTTTCTTTTCATATTATTTCTGTCTGGTTGTTTCTGATGATTGTTTTCTTCTCTTCATGCTTAAAAAATCAGGCAAGTGAAGGTCAAATTTAAGGATTCCTTTGAAAACTGTAACTACTGTAGTCATACGATTCAGTCTTTTGCTGTGTAATTGCTGAAGCTATTTCAGGTTTTAACAGTTGAGTTGATTTGTGCATAAAAGTTTTTTTTTTATAAAAACTCAGAAATTGTCTAACCCAAACAAAGAATGTCGTCACAGTCTTTTGTGTTCCTTGTGTCCCTCGGCTAATTTTATTGAATAATTCATAAATTACTCAGTTTCTGCCGGTGAGAATGCAGGTTTTAATTCCTTTGGCTGCCGTCCACAGAAGCCATAATTACACATCGTCCTTTACAGAGTCTCAGCTGTGATAGAAACTCGAATTTCCGTTGGTAACTCGAAGTCCGTGCCAAGTCTCCAGCACTTGCCCATCTGTTTTTTCAGACCCAGATCCGAGAAGCACCATCTCTGCAGGTCTAATTAGCCAGAGCTTCGCTTTGCTCTATAACGCCTGATTGCTACATGCGCTTCTTCCAGTTTTAAACGGCCGCTGATCTTTTTCTATCACCTTCTTCATTGAGACCGAAAACTAATTTAATTTCTTCTCGTTTCATGTGATAATATGAGATGGACATACACACAAAGACCACAAATTAAAAAAATCTGAATTCTAATGAGAATATATTTATATTTGGGAGGAAACCGGAGTACCCGGAGAAAACCCACGCATGCACAGGGAGAACATGCAAACTCCATGCAGAAGGGCCGGGGCCGGGAATCGAACCCAGAACCTTCTTGTTGCAAGGCAACAGCTCTACCAACTGCGCCACTGTGCAGCCAGGTTTCCTCCCATAGTCCAAAAACATGACTGTTAGGTTAATTGGTCTCTCCAAATTGTCCCTAGGTGTGCCTGGTTGTTTGTCCTGTATGTNACCCCGCCTCTCGCCCGGAACGTCAGCTGGAGATAGGCACCAGCAACCCTCCCGACCCCTCCAAGGGACAAGGGTGCAAAGAAAATGGATGGATGGATATATTTATATTTATATAAACTCAATAAAAATATACAAGTTCTTTTTTTTCTTACTGTCAAAAGTTAAATTTGGCCAAATATTTCCTACTTTAGGTCAGTTAAAATGACCAAAATTATTTCTAATTCAATTGTTTATATATATTTGGTCAGTATCATATTAACCCAAGTCATTCATTTTTAAACATAGTCATCTATGTTTAAAAATGTTAAACATAGTCATCTAATTTTGACTAAATTTGACTAAACAATTGACTAAATTTGAGAAAAGTTGCAAAAAAAATTCTGAAAAATGTTGATGCTCAGTTTTCTGGAATTTACCAAATATAAATAATTGTGTTAATTCTAAACAAACCAAAACAAGAAAAATTAAGGCTGATTTAACACAAATGTGTTTCTCTTTTTTTATTCACTATATGCAGATGCAGGGTTTCCCCCGGTGTATTATCAGCCTGGCGGGTCACCAGGCTTTGCTTGCAACCCCACCAGGCTAAGCATTGCTTATTTATTTAAGTTTTTCAAAGATGTTTGCATTTTTAAGACTTAATAGTTGGTATTCAGATATTAATCTTCCAGTCTTCCAGTAACACATAATTATCAAGTTTCAAATTTCCTGTCGATTTTAAACAATTTTTAGCTCAGAAACGCAGCCTGACTGCCTGAGCGCCCAAACCACCAGGCTTAGCAAGTTTTCTTGGGCAAACCCAGCAGATATCTGGTTTTGTACTGTCATCTACTTTGATCGTTTCTTCATCTCTATTAATGAGTAAATAATGGTTCAAAACTGGCTTTAATTACACTGTTTGTATCTCCACTTCTTCGGGTCGCACTATTTCTAAATATATATATTTCCAGGTTCTGGTTCTGGTGATTGCTTGATGTAAATATAATCACCTGCGGCTGTCACCGATAAATATCGGCTGGATATTATTAGTATCAGATGAGCTGTGCGGCTCCTCAGGGTGTCACCGAGAGGACAACACTGCCACTCAGTCAACGCCGGACGAATGAGACATTCCTCTACCCACAATGCAACACGGGCTCAGGAATGCCAGACAAAACAAAGACTTGGGGGTCATTAAATAAACCCCAACCTCTTTTTGATGTATGCAAGCCAGGAGGGCATGTGCAGAGTAATAACAATTCAGAAAACGGTGGTGTGGTTTCAGTGGCTGTCAGGTGTCAGCCGCTGCATTTTCCAGTTACATTAGCAGCAGTTTTAGCTCATTTTCTTGCATAAAAGTCAAACCTGTGCCCACCAGCCTATAAATTGAAGCCATCATGGCCGACACCTGCAGAAAGTTCTCATACCAATGTGAAATCCCCAGAAAGCTGAAAGCCTTGGCTTAAACAGCGCAGCTCCCTTTTCTTAGATTGAAAATCCCAAATTAAATTAAGTGTGCCATCAGCGTGTGTCGCTGGGGCTTAGGTCTGGAGAGGAGAGCTAATGGCGAGCGAGCTCCTTGCTCTTTTATTTTATTAATTCCCTCGTCTTGCTCCTTGCTTCCATCTCATACTGTATCAGCCCCTGTGACTCATCTGCTGCAGGAGCGACGGCACAGAACCGTCCAGTGTGGGGAAGTGGGGGGTGGCTCAGCCTGAGGCAGAGTGAGTCACGACGCACCGCAGGACCCATTCATCACCGCGCGGCGATGGCACTTTCCTGCACCTTGGCACTGTCCATCACAGCCGGCAGCGCCAGGCGTAAAAATAAGGCTGCTTTATCTCTGGACTTGCATGCTATTGTTGACCCTCATCGCCTCAGCAGACGGTCCGAGGCAAAGGAGACGAGTAAAACGCCATGGCAAAATCACTGCTTAATATCTGGTAGCAATGGATTTTTACTGGCAAGAAATGCAGTTTTATTTAAAGTAAAGAGTCAAAATGGTGAGCAAGGGAGAAAAATAAAAGAATTTTTTAGTTCTAAGCAGAATATTTATCTAAAACTAACAATTACAGCGTTTCCATATGATATATATACAAAAACATTTAATTATAAAAACCTCCTGGTTTTTCCACCAAATATTGATTTCTGAACTCCTCCTGAGTTAAAACATTAGTTTTGTTGTTTCTAAATGAGCATGAACTGGTTTTCTTTGCATTATTTGAGGTCTGAAAGCTCTGCATCTTTTTCTCATTTTCTGCAAATAAATACAAAATTTTTGCTTGTAATTTCAGCGACATCCTGTCAGAACAATGCTCATTTTACTAAAACATGTACCTACAAAGAGTAAAATTAGAGAAACTGATCATTTTATTTGGTCCCTTATTTTTTTCCATAGTTGTAATTATGCAATTTGACAATTCAAAAATACATTTGCTTAATGGAAACAAACCAACTGTGGGAAAAAGGTTTTGTCTCTATGATGGGGTTGTTTTTTGACCAAATCAAAAATGGTTTATTCCATAACACCTTAATATTGATTAAAAAGTATAAGTTCCACTGGCAGATTATTTCACTTATAACAAGACATATTTCTCATAAGCAAAATAATCTACCGGTACTTTTTAAAATCAATATTAAGGAACTATGATGTAAAACAATCTCATATGTTTTACTTGTAAGTTAGTTTTGTCTTGTTTCAAGATGGTAATCCAAAAATACTTGGTTAGATTTCGTATTTCTGCAGCGTATTATGTTTGATATCTATTATTTTTATAAACCACATGTGTGTTTCCATCTAAACAATCCCTGTGTTCAGGGTCAAGAGATTTGAAGGATAAAAATTAGATTTGTTTCTGTCTTTTCAGCTCTGCGCTGAGGTTGGTGGGAAAACGGTGACAGATCCGTGTTTATTCAATCTTACCTTTCACACCCCTTCACCTGTCTACAGATTTTGTTTTTATAAATTATGTGCCAGACATACGGCGTCACATTCATGTTTGCCTCTGTTGTTTTTGATCGAACTGTCACAGCCGATTTTCTCAGCTTATGTCAGATATGAATAATGCAGTAATAACTCAAAAGGATTGAAAATACAAGGTTGACTGGATGTCAGATGAGGAAGAGTGAACTTTTTATTCCAAAATAGAACTTTCTGTAGAGGAAAAGCAAATAGATAACTAGACCTGCAAACAGTTATAATGGGCTCCTCACTCCCTGACGCACTTCCTGTCAGATTAAAGTCGTCAGTTCTTCAGGAGGTTTTTTTGTTTTTAAAGGTTTCAAATGCAGGAATCCTGGAAACAAATGTATCTTCCACCAAATTCAAAGATCAGGTCGTTGTTTTATCTGAAGAGGATTTAAAGCAAACAAGTGTGAAACTGAAATGAGACAAAAAACTCATTAGTACACAAAACATATACTGCGGCGATTAAACATGACTTTATATCGATATGACGACTTATGTGGATCAGTTGATCTTGAGTTTCCCCGCAGATAAATCCAGACATGTTGAAGGCCAAGATAAATGTGGATTTGGCTTCATTATGTGGTCAAAAGCAAATAGTTGGAAATAGTAGCAGTAGTTCAGTCAGTGGCAGTAAATACACACAGAACCTCTGGGGAAACAGTTGGTTTTTTAATGAAAAACAAAGCATGGTCAAAGTTTTGTTTTCATCCAACTTTTTGAATTTGGCCTCCTCACTTCCACAATAGATTCAAAACATCTTCGGTTTTAAAGCAGGAATTTAATCCCCTCGTCACACACATTCCTCTGGAAGCACCAAAGCCCTCGGGTGTTTCCATTTGCATAAAATCGTGGATGGACATCACACATCTCATCTCCCATAAAGCTCTTATTTACAGCTGTTGAATCCCCCCTCTGTGTTCCCCAGTTTCTTGCCACTGTGCTGCTTGTTTGCCGCCGTATTGAAGATGAAGCGGCTGCCTATCAGAGGCCATTACAATGTGCAACAAAAAAAAAGAAAGGCCTCAGATTCCGGTGCTGCATTTCCCCTGGACACCGAGCTCCTCTTCTTCAGCCCCGTCTTGCTTCTCCTCTGCACCTCGCTCACTTTAATCTCATAAAGTTGGATATCTGTGAGGGGCTTTTAAGCGGATGGTATTGAGGTTGGTATAGAGTGTGTATGACGGCTGAGAGGCTGAGTAATGCGATGGGTAGAAAGCAGGTGGTTCCTGTAATGGCTGCTGCTCCTCCACCTCCGTTCTCCCCCATCATCCACTAATAAGCCGGTGCAGACGCCCTGGAGTGGGTTAAGATGTTGTGGTTCAAAATGAGAGCGGGACAAGCAGCGGAGTGTGTGTGTGTGTGTGTGTGTGTGTGTGTGTGTGTGTGTGTGTGTGTGTGTGTGTGTGTGTGTGTGTGTGTGTGTGTTGGGGGGGAAAGGCTGTGAGCGCTTTGTGCAACACAGCACGGCTGGTCACTTACTGATATCGACCCGTTTCCAAATCTATCTCAATTTGCCTCATATGTAGTCACATCCAATTATGTTGTAAAAGCAGCGAGTTTCAGTGGAGGCATCCAAAAACTGCAGCTGAATGATGAACTCACACAGCGGAGAAAGGAAAGCCATGTTCAGGAGCTGAATGGATGGAGAGAGAGACAGAGAGAGAGAAAGAGAGAAAGAAAGAGAGAGAGAGAGAGACACAGAGAGAGAGAGAGAAAGATCTACTTCTCTTTATCCAACTGCCTAAAATCCCTGGGGTGAGTGTGATACTCTCTTTGTTATAACATCTCCCTTTGTGGAGAAGATTAATGTCTTCTTCTCTTCTTTTCCCTCTTCCCTGTTCTCCAGTCTGGGAGCTTCTGTCTGGATGGTAAAACGGCAGATATGCAGAGGATATGGAGAAACTCACTGGAGAAACATGTTGAAAAACATGTGTACACAGTAAAAATGCCAGTGTTGAATTAACACCCATAAGTGTCTATATGTGTCCAAGTCAGCTGGTGTTAAAGTAACACTTTTGAAAGTGTTAATAGATTGACACCCATGTTTTTTGTTAAATTAACGTTGGTCTGCAATACTAAAATGGGTTTAAGAAAAGTTAAACTTTCCATTTCTGTGTGTTGTTTGAATATTTTCCACTGATATTGACATTTTGTGGGTCAATTAGTTACTTTTTTAACTCCACATTGTGTTTTATGATCAACACTACACTGGTGTTACTTTTAATGTATTTTAACACCAACACCGTTGTAAATGTTAGTGTGACTCTGTAGTGTTGAATTTAACACCAGCTGACTTGGACACATATAAACACTTTTGGGTGTTAATTCAACACTGGCATTTTTACACTAGCAGCTAAATCTCAAATTACAACACAGCTCACAAACATGAATAGGGGGTTTGAGAAAATAAACTCAAACTCCCAGCTGTTCTTCCAACTATTTTTTGAGATAAATGTATTTTTGTAAAAACGCCGGTGTTAAACTAACACCAACAAAGTGTCTGTATGTGTCCACACCTGCTGGTGTTCAAACAGCATTAGTGAACAGTGTGTAAATGTTAATTTAACACCATCAAAATTAAGTGTTAACACTTTCCTAAGTGTTAACACCAACAAAGTGTTAAGAGATTGACGCCCATCATTTAGTCAAATTAACACCAGACATTGTTAAATGTGATGCTGAAAAGTAACAGCTGGACCTAAGGACATTTAGAGCTCAGTCAACCTGACAGTCGTGTTTTTGGAGGGTGGGAGGAAGAAGACGCAGAACCTGCAGAAAACCCAAACTCCCAGAACCCAGAACCTTTTTGCTGGAAGGCAACAGTGTTACCAACTGGAGTTCTGCATTGTGTTGGAATAAGAACATGAATCTTTTGTTTTGTGGGTCATCTCAGAGGAAAAGCATAGCGCACATTAGCAGTTTTCAATATTTGGGAGAAGACGCGTCTTAAACGACACCAACCACCAACACTCGCATTTAACAACCCAAATATGTGACAGGTTACACCGGCAGTGTTATTTTAAAGCAGAGTGGTGTTAAAACAACACAAACACTTTTTATTTTACACTTCACTGAAAATTTTAACAGACATTTTATTACATAAAATATGAATTTGACGACTGTTAATGTCTTGTTCATTTTTTACTTTATTTGTGCATAACTGGACGGATATATATTTTCTAATATGCATTTTGTTTTCTTTTTTTATAAGGCTCGAGATAAGAACTAACAAACATTATTGGAACAACTAAGTTCTGTTTTCAATTATACTGAAGGATTTACTCTCCCAATAACATCAGTTTATTAAAACAAAGGCCTCATCATGAGAACCATATGTTTAAAATACTTTTATTAACACCTGCAGTGTACTGCACCATGTAGTGAATCACTATAGTAAACATATTTTTAAGTCTTATTTGAGTTTAAATGGAAAAAAGTTGAAAGATAAAATACTTTGAGCTAAATATGTACAGAAAAACTGACCTAAAAAAAGTTGTTTTAGCGGAGTTATTTACTTAGTTTTAGTTTATTAGTTTATTGGTCTACTCATATATGGTTCAGTCAGAATCCTACAAATAACATTATCTATTATTTTCATTGCCAATTTACATGATCAGTCTAAACAGAGCAAAAAGCTACAACAGAAATGTAGCAACATGTAGAAAACATTAAAACGCTGATTTTGTATCCGCTTGTCGAAACCTCATGCATTTGTGGTTAATTTGAAAATTGTAGCAGCAAAATAAAAATCTTCTAATGTCGACAAGAGGAAAACGGTCCAGTAAAGTCTGAAAAGGTAAAATAAACAACAATTTACAACCCTACATGTTGGCTACACCTCATTGACAAGAAAATGCATTAAGCTGTTGATCATTTTCCCGTGGAGAGACGCCGACATGAAATATGACACCAAACTACTTTAAGTGTGTTGCGGCCACTTGATTTTATGATGCACTGCTGTGTTAAAAGTTCAGGTCGAACTTCAAGTTCACAGTTTCTGCATGAACACAGAGTAAAAAAAAATTAAATGAGGTCTTTACTGCAAGCTGCAGCTGAACCACAGAGAACAAACAACCTGCCTCTCCGAGTTGTGTTGTCTGAACTCAACTGTGCAGCAATAAAGGTTAGATTTAACGTGTGTTAATCCTATGTACTCCACTGGTGTGCAGACAACAAAAACCTGAGTTTAAAGGTTTCGTTGTCTTTACTGGCTGCAGCTGTGAAGGTGTGGATTTGAAAGGCATGGCTGAGGAAGTGGAGGCTTTTCAGTGCTGATTGCGTTTACATCTGGTTGAGATTGGACAGCTTTCATGTCTTAAGTGTTGCATATGTGCAGTAAACATGTTTTGGTTTTACTTTAGCTGTGAGTTGCTGGCTACCTGCAACACAACACAGGATGCTGCTGTAGCTGTTTAAGTAGAAACGGGGGAAAAAAAGGTTTTATTGTCAGACAAAAGCTTAGTGAACATTTAAAATGTGCGGCTGGATATCGGAACGTGTTGCTTTAACTGGAAGTGCTCTAATTGTTCGAATATATGAGAGCACATGTGTCACAAAATCGAGGTCTGTGGGCCAAATCTGGCCCACCGTAGCATTTTATGTGGCCCTCTAGATTCTAGTCTAAACAATAAATGTGCTTAAATATTATGTTATTAATCAAAGCAATGTAGTTTTTATCTGTTTATTGGTAATTTATATTAATCAGTCCCTCCAGTTTCATGAGAATTATCGTGGAAATTCACACAAAATCAACAACTTTTTTACACTAATACATAATTGGGAGTTTATTGCAGATGTTTCTCAGAAATTGTCAAAAACTTTCTTACTTGTTCTAAACAGCTGCTTCAGCCTTAATTGATGTCAGATTATAATCCAGGATCCATATTAAAAGTCGCATTTTCCGTCATAAATAAGCACAAATATCTCCAAATTAGTACCACAAACATTTTGATTTTTATGGCAAAAAAATCACAGAAAATTCTATTTAATTAGAAGGATTTATTGATATTTTAATAGTTTGTGAACAGGTTTTACCAATATTCTGGCACAACCTGCCCTTTAAAAGCATTCATGATCTTGATTTGGCCCAAAATGAAGATGAGTTTGACACCTCTGATTTAGATCGCTCCTGTTTATGTCATAAGACAACAACTTCAGTATTGTTTCTGTTTCTGGAGAAAGTTTTGGTGCATCCAGACATTTATGTGCTCTAAGTATCTGTTCAGCCCTGGATGGGTTCAGAGTCACCTGGTGATGTCGTGATGTAGAGCTGTGTGTCATGGTAACTGATCTTATTTCCTGTTACAACCTGGGCCAGTAGAAACATGTAGATATTGGATAAGACGGGTCCTAGGATTAAACCTTGGACATGTACTTCTGTCCGCTTCCATGTAAAATTTCTTAATGAAACAAAGAAATCCCCAACAATCTTTATGAATATTCAGAATAGACTCTGTTGAAATAAAGTTGGCACATACTTGCAAGAGAATATTTTTTTTTGCCACGATCACGTTTTCCTACTTTTTCTTTTGCTGACGGTGTTGAGATGCAAAACGGTTTTGTCAACATTTATTGCCATTGATTGAACTCTACCAGGCCAGTTTTCTTTTTGATCTTTTGTTAATTTACATTCTCAAACGGTGACGCAAAAGCAACAGATAGAGCGCTAATAAAGAACAGTTCTGTGGCTTGTTTCTGTGTCTGTGTGTTTACATCTTGTGTGTTTGTGTGTGGCCTTTGCAAAGGCCGTTTTCCCAACAAATACAACGTTGTGGGGCCCGTAAGAGGATGAGCTGTTTTTGGGTTGGGTTTTAGAAATGAATGGAAGTCAATGCAAAGTCCCTGTGACAAACACACACACCCTCTGCATGTGTGTGTGTTTAGAGATTTTCCTTAGTCAGTGAAATCTTTGAGCGTTTGTCGGGGTTTGATAAACACACGTGATTTTCTGTGGGATACCCACAGCGTCGCTGACATAAACAACCTTCAGCTTCATCAGCCAACACACACCAACACGTTAAAGTGTGTTGACATGATGCTTAGCCGAAGCCGTCCAAGTAGAATGTGGCTCAGTGCCTTATTGAAGGTTTGCTCTCTCAGATCTCACCGGGCTGCAGCATCCTGAACGCCCACACCCTGAAATTAAGACACCCGAACTTCTCCAAAAGCAGTTTTTCTGTCACAGAGAGCTGCATGTGGGGGTTCTGGATGCCGACCCGGCGGGCTTCTCCCGTCTCTGTCATTACACTCCAAGGCCATGTTAGCATTTAGTTTTTTTTAACTCTGAGATTGAACCATCAAATCAAACCTGCAGCTCCGAGGCGTCCCAGAAAGTCCCGACCGAGATATTTACTAATATTTCCAGAGACTAAATAGAAATGTGTGTAAGTAGCTCCGTTTCCATCGACCATAAAGTTGCACAAATTGCAGTTAGAAAAAAATATTCACTTAATGGAAACACCGAGAATAGAAAGATATTTGTGTTAGCATGAAATTCTAATGGAAATTTTTTATTGCATCTTATGTGTTAAACTCGAGGCCCGTGGGCCATATCTGGCCCGCCGTAGAAATTTATGTCGCCCTCTAGATTCTAGACTAAACATCAGGTGTGCTTAAATAATGTCAGTCAAATCAATGCAGTTTTAATCTGTTTACTGCCAAATTATATCAATCAGTCCCTCCAGTTTCTTGAGAATTATCGTAAAAATTCACACAAAATCATCAACTTTTTTGCACAAATACATAAATGGGAGTTTTTTGCAGATTTTTCTCAAAAATGATCAAAAACCTTCTTACTTGTGCCAAATAGCTGCTTCAGCCTTAACTGATGCCATATTATAGTTCATAGATAATAAAAAGTAGCATTTACCGTCATAAATAAGCGCAAATGAGTTTAACGCCTATGACTTGTACTTCAAATTAGTACCACAAAAACTTTGATTTGTATAACAAAAAAAACACACAAAAATGATCAAAAAAATCCTGGAGGGACTGAAAAGATGTTCAATAACATTTAACTTTAAGAATTCATTGATATTGTAATAGTTTCTGATCAGGTTTTATCAATGCATTCTGGCACAACCGACCCTTTAAGAACTTTTATGATCTTAATTTATTCAAAACGAAAATGAGTTCAGCAACCGCTGCCATAAGTCATGTGATCAAAAACCGGATGTTAATCGAAGAAGACAACAGGAAGTAGTAGGACGATGTTTTTTAATGACTTATCGCATAACCAAACTTATTCACATGTGATTTAAGTTGCGTTATGTATTTAATGGAAACACCACAAACGCAAAATTGTTTTTTTTTTACATTAGCAGAGTATCGTCAGAGTTTTGCACACAATTGTAATGGAAACGAAGCTGGTGATGACGTGTTTAAGTTGCTGCTGCAGTTAATCTAAACTTTGTGTTAAAAGAAAGCAAAAACAGAAAAAATCTGTAAGGAAGCAAATCATTTTCAGTCTCTCAAAGTTTATCCTCCATCTAATCTCTCCTAAAAAGCTTTGATGACATCAAAGCAAGGATGACCATGAATTTTCTGAGCTCTAATGAAAAGCAAACAGAGCTGATTATATTCAGTCCTAACAGTAATTCACACATTCCTCTCCCAGCCCTCAGTGATCTGGAACCACATGTTAAGTGACAGGTTACAAATCTTGATCTAACCTTTGATGGATTCGGGTTTCAAGTTCAACAAACAAGTCAGCAGAAACGTTTATGTCAGTTAAACCTGACTGTTAATGAATGCAGTGCTATTGACTGATGTACCTCAGGTTGTATTTGTGTGATTTCATCCACTAGTAGAAAGCATTGCACTGCAAAAACACAAAATCTTACCAATTATTTTTAGTCCAGTTTCTAGAGCAAATATCTTAGTGCACTTGAAATAAGAAAAGAAAATGACGAGTAACTTTTTTAGCAAGATGTAGGAGCTTGTTTTAAGTAAATAATTCATTAATATTGATGAAAAAGGTTCTTGTTCCATTGGCAGATTATTTAACTTATAATGCATATGTCAAACATGGGGCTTGGGGGCCAAATCTTGCCCACCATAGCTTTTTATGTGGCCCTCTAAACTCCAGTCTTAAGCATAAATAAAACCATTACTAAACAGTTGTGTGCTTAAATATTGTTTTATTAATTCAAAGTGTTTTTTATCCGTTTACCACCAAATTACATTCCTCAATACTTCCAGTTTTACTAGAATGGTGGAAATTCACACTAAATCAAATTGCAGCATTCTTTTTTCTGCTGAAGCATAATTGTGAGTTTATTGAAAAATTTCCAGAAAAAACATTGGTTTGAAGTGATGCCAACTCCCACCTGCAGGTGACAGTATATTTCACTTCTACACTTCTGCCTCAGCTTTACCTCTTGTCAAGTTATAGTCTGTGATCGATTATTTGCGACCAATGAAAAGTCACAATTAACATCATGCATAGGTGCATATTGCAAAATTTATTGCAAAATAACAGTTCTAACCATTTGTTTATCGGGTTTATTGATGTATTTCAGCACAACTGGCCCTTTAAGAACATTTGCGATGTTAATGTGGGCCAAAATGAAAACAAGTTCAATGCCTCTGACTTGTAGTAAGATATTTTTCCCATGTTATAAATTAATTTCTAGTACTTTTTCATCAATATTAATGAATTATTTTCTTAAAATAAGCCTCCAATTCTTGCTAAAAATACTTGTAATTCAGTTTGTTTTATTTCAAATGCTCTGAGATATTTGCACACGACACTAGACTACTAATACTTGGTAAGATGTTGTGTTTTTACAGTGCAGTGAGTTCAAAACAGTTCAAAATTCCTCTGCCGTCTGCTACACGTGTTTAGCGCCATATCATATATAATTAAATGTGATGCTTCTTACTAAGTCAGGCAGAAAGCTGGTGAGATTCCTGACGGTGAAGAGGGATTTTCCCTGATCGTACAGTACGGTGATGAAGCCATGGTGCAATATTGCCTGTTAAACTTAATTTACTCCATTTCCACTAAGTCCTTTTGTCAGCACTGAAGTGCTTGTTATGAATTGTTTATGTCAGTTCATTTCTGCCATCTAAGTACCCCTTTATTAACAGGGACTTTCCTGATACCAGCTCACTGGTTGGGGATTGATGCGATAAAAACATGTTTATTTTGACGTGGCAGGCTTTGGAGGAGGCCAGTTGAGGCCAATAGCATTGCTCTATTCCTGCTCTGATAATATCTGTTGCTGTCATCACTCAGAGTGCTGCTCTTGTGTGTGTTTGACAGGATTGCTGTGTCTAATACTTGACGTGTGACTGTGGTGAGGCAATTTTCAAACATTTGTGGTTAAAGGTTTGCCGGACGAGTGTCAAGTCTCTCATCTTTCCCTTCAAAGGACCCATGATTAGTTGTAACAACAGACTTTATCTGAGAAATATTTATTTTAGATGTAAGAACAATACAGTAATCATACTGTTTAGTTTTTATACATTTTAATAAAGTAGTGTCACCCAAATGTCAAGACGTTGTTCACGGTGCACTGCATTCTGGGTAAATGACTTTTAATGGTCCAACTGCCTGACTCTTCCATCCAAAACTGTGATGAGTAACGTGATTAAGCCTTTTCAAATTTTACTTGAGCATTGAAGTCGATGGGAATGGAGAAATCACAAGAGGTGGTGAAGATGAGGACAACCAAACGGAGGACAAGGACAGTTGGCCGTAGGAGCTGGTGTTTTGTAAAGCTTCGGAAATGAAACAATGAACCTCTGGTCAGACTATGTGATCCAGTAAAAACTTCTATAGCTCTGTGTCTGGTCTGGTCTTCGTCTGAGGCGTCAGTAGGGACACTGGTACTGCTGCCACAGAGCTACGTTAGCATTTAAAAGAGCTTCCAGGCTGTCTGTCTGATGTTTCTCCCAGCATTATTCACTCCGGCGGGATAAGGTGTTTTTAAGTGCTTTATGGATGAAAACTGTCAGCACGACATTTATTTTTAGCTCATTAAGTTAACGTCACCTGTTAGCCTTTGTCAGTTTTGCTCGTATAAATAACTCAAAGTCTTCTGGAGAGAAATGTTGAGGGCTCAAATGTGTCCTTCAGAAGTTGTGTTCGGCTCCAGCTTTTTCTCACTGCCTCTTCTTTTTCATTTGGAAAGCGATCCAGATTCACCTCACTGTTTTATTTGTTTTTTTTTATTATAGCCAGCAGTGACACCATGTAGCATTATCTAAAATTACACCAGTCAAATGCAATATGATAAACAAGTACTCAGGAAAGGTTCCTGTGTTTACTCTGTAGGATCCAGTACAGAATGGACCAAAACACGTCATCAATCCAGCAGGTGAAAAAATGGCTACCTCCATGGGTGAAAAATATATTTTCACCTGTTAGCCTTTGTCAGTTTTGCTCATATAAATAACTCAAAGTCTTCTGGAGAGAAATGTTGAGGGCTCAAACGTGTCCTTCAGAGGTTATTTTCGGCTCCAGCTTTCTCTCACTGCCTCTTCTTCTTTTTCATTTGGAAAGTGATCCAGATTCACCTCACTGTTTTATTTGTTTGTTTGTTTTTATTATAGCCAGCAGTGACACCATGTGGCATTATCTAAAATTACACCAGTCAAACGCAATATGATAAACAAGTACTCAGGAAAAGTTCCTGTGTTTACTCTGTAGGATCCAGTACAGAATGGACCAAAACACGTCATCAATCCAACAGGTAAAAAAATGGCGACCTCCATGGGTGAAAAATATATTTTTTAAAAATTTAACTGATTACGAGTTTTGGCGTATCACAAATAGCAATTTTTTAGTTAAAAGGAAAATGACATGCTAAGGCCAACATGTTCAACTAATCTTGGATTCCTTTCAGGGTAAGAAATCGCATCAAGAAGAATCTATTCTATTTGTTTTCTACTGTTCATTAATAGCCAACGTGTTTATTTTATAATCTATTTTATGAACCTCTCTCCAGGCTGTACCATGACTGAAAACATGCTGACATGTGGGAAGCATCAACTCTCCCTGAATTGTCACTTACTTCCTGTTTATTTTCTCTGCCTTAATGAAGAACCATTGGTCCACGTCCGTACTTCAGCGCCCTTGCCCATTAGAAAGGTCACTTCAGGTCAATTTAAGGGTTGCCTGTGGGCCAGAGGTAGATTTTTGACCAATCGGATATGGCGTACAAATGTGAAAAATACTCGTACTTGCAGGGAAGGAAAACCTCAGTAACGGATTGTTTAGATTGTTTAGATAGAGCTGATCTCTTGATTCTTCTAATTGGCCTTTGACTCAATCAATCAAAGTATCAATCAGCACTTTTGGGTTTAAGTAAACATATTAATAGTTTTGGATTTCTTCTTTCCTGATGGGGCCCCAAAGGTAAAAGGTAGCAGCCGTGTCTGAGGTATCTGGCAGTAGATAGAGTTACCATCATAGAAAAACAGTGATTAGTTAAGTAAGCAGTTCAGACAAAATGAAAGTCGGAAAAGGTTCTCCTTCATCCTCCCTACATCAAGGTTGGAAACAACAAATTTTAATTGCAACGGCTCCCAGAGTACCTTCGGTGGCGACATGCATCAGTAGGACATTAGACAGGATTTTTATGTCTGCTTTACTGTTTAGATGGGGAATGTAAATTACATTCTGCTATCAATGTTCAAAATGAGAACGCTCATTAACGTGTCTTTTAAATGCACCGGTGTTGCTGTACTGTGAAATGGGAAAAAGAGTTTGCCTGTTGAAGTCTTCAGTCTACTGTTAACGCTTGGATCAGCATATAAAACATTAACCAAGAGAAGTATCAAAATATTTTAAAGATGGAGGTTTTTGGTTTAGCTTTAGCTTGGATTTGTCGATGATTATGAAAGTTGCTTGTTTATGCACCATTTCACTGCAGACAGAAATACAACCAGCAAAGACTGGTTTAGATGGAACTAAAGAAGAAATCCTACTGACTTTAAGACTGCGTTCGCACTGCCGTCTGAAGTGACCCAGTTCATATTTTTTGATGTAATGCAACCTGTATTTGATCTTTCATGAGTTTGAACAGCTCAGGTCGGATTCTTTTCGAATGCAACCCATATCCGATACGTATCCGATTCAAATGTGACCTAACATCCAGGCCGCATTCATCCGACCTTAACGTCACTGAGACTCGACAAATGTCAATATTCTGCTTCCTGAAAGGTGCAAGGGGAAAGAAAAACAGAAACAATGGTGAACGATAGTGAGGGTTAAGTTGTTAAAACGCTGGCTGCGGTCGGACAACAACTTGAAATCGGAAAATATGCTCCATTGTTAGCATCCATGTTTACTCCTGCAAACACTGAGCACTATTTCTTTATGGCAGCTGGTAAAACTGAGTTTGCTCTCTGTGTGACGTTATTCTGCGCATACGAGCCACACTCAGGTCATTTGCAGTTCACACTGGTATACAAGTTGCATATATTTGGAAGTAGGATGGACCACGGCAAAAAAAATCTGATTTGACAAAAAATCTTAATTGGGTCATTTTGGGCTGTGGTGTGAACGTGATCTAAGAGTCCAGGCTTTTTGCTCTTTTGGTGAAGCCAAATTGACGTTACTGTCTGTCTGGGACACTCGGTTCGATTGGGGACCAAAATTGCAACATTTGTTACATTTTCATCTGGTGTGGTTTTCTTTAGTTATTTGATTTCACTTTGGGATCAATAAAGAATTTTAGAATTTTTGTTTGAATTTAAATTTCACACTGCACTGTGTCAAATGATCCAAACCATTTGGAAAACCTGTCAGACATCTGAGAAAAAAGTATTTATTTTTGTCTTTTCAATGATCCTAATCCTCTATTGTATATTTGTAATGATTTATCATTAATATAAACTAATAATCTTTGTTTTACAGTCATCAGTCGGAGCTGATGTGAAGGTTAAAGTTTAAGTTAATTGTTCGTGTGATGATTAAAACTTACTTTGACCTTCCAGCATCTATGTGTGCAATTTGGAGGTGTGGGCGTTCCTATAAATGCATTTTTATTTATTACATATTATTGTAATAAATAAAAGTCCTCTTCCATATTTCTGATTGCCAAAATATGCAGGTGCCAAGGTGAGAGGCATAAATATTGTTTAAGAGGCCAAAACAGCAGCCAGCTGCATTGAAAGAGAAAATACTCCATCTCAAACTGATGGGCGCTTGCTTTAGCGACTAATCTCATGGCTGCCGCAGGCGCTGAGCTTCCTATGTCAACAAACCATCTGAGTGATAATAAGTGAGGCTGCTATGTCAACAAGCTATCTGAATAATCATAACAAAGCAATCTAAGGAGGATACAGAGAATCCAAGTGGAATGAGAGTAGCCACTGATTCCTTCCATATTTACCTCTTCATTGTTTTCTGCTCCATGTGACTCATCGTATATATCATGCATTGAGCTGCTGCTCCTTCCGTTGGGATGCGAAGGGGAGGAGGACCTTGTGCAGCAAAGCACAGAGTCCTCATTAAATTGGCCAAGAAGAGAAGTTGTTTTGTGATTTGTTGTCATAACATGCAGAGTTTTTTTAAAACTCAACATGTGCTGGGGGCAAAGGTCGTGGATAAGTTATCATTACTGCTGCGAGGTTCCTCCACACTTTCCTAAGAATCTGGTTTCACCACTAACAAACCGTCATAAACTCTCCATGAGTTTACCATGCATGTTCACCTTGAATGGTCCAGTGTGAACAGAAAACAGGAAGGTTCATTAATTGATAAACAGAAAATGCAATTTACAAAAGGAAAAAGAGCAAATCGGAATGCTATAGAGTACATTGCATTACAATAACAATAATAAGTGATTCGTTGATCAGTATTTGTGGATTTTTCTGTGTAACTAACATCAAATAAATGGAAAATATTCATGTGTTTGTTGATATTTCCATGTTTTTGTCAAGCGCAAACTCTTATGCCACGTTCAATTTGAGCATTGACGCACGCTTTGTGTGGCCAGCGCTGCACAACTTGAAGCGTTTTGAGCGTTTGACACATGCTGGAGTTGGAGAAGCTGAACCTTAGCCGCTGTATGCAGAGCGTCAACCAATCAGAGAGACTCAGCTTTGTGACATAGCGGCCTGTAGTTGGTGTCCTACCAGGAAATGTGAGTTAGCAGGTCGTCAAATTGGACTCGGTGAGACAAAAACAAAATTAATTTGGTAAATTCAATCATGGGTCCAACGGACTTGTTTTGTTGATTTCAGTAAATAAAACCTAGATACTCTCAGTATTTCACCCATCATTGGTTAAAATAACCAGAAAAGAAAAACAAGGCAAAAAGCTTCAACTCACGTCGAGCCGTTATCAGCTGTTGTTTGTTTAACTGAACACAAAATGTTCAGTAAAGACATCTGAGCCTCCATGATGATTGCAGGAGCTTTAACCGCATAATATTTTGGTGCCACTCTCTCAATTTCCTCCACCATAGCACAAACGGAAAACAACGACTCGTCCCAACGAGAGGAAAATGTCAGGTTTCCAAACTCAAAGTGCAATGTGTCCGACTTTAAACGAGACACGCTTGGTGTGAACGCACCTTTTACTTAAAGCTTTTCACACCTCTTTGTTGATCTCCATGAGACATTTCTTACTGGAATATTTCTCATTTTTGTTGTCTTTTTCATCTCTGGTCACAGCAGTGAGTGCTGTATCGATTACCTCTACTTCAGCTTACACTCCCTAATCCAATTCTTGCAATGCTGTTGTGAAAGCTTTTGTTTCCTCCTCACTATAAATCGTAAATCCTAAAAGATTGTGTGCAGTGGGATTAGAAAACAGACCTAACTGAGAGTAAACAAACGGGACTAAATTGTTCTTGCTGCTATTGTTCTAAGTAAGTTTGTAAGAGTGTAAACATCCATCTCCCCCTCAGATTCCCATTACAATTTAGCTCACTCGTTTATTTACTATTGCTAGAACCGAGTTACTCTCCACTGCGCTGCAGCTGTGAGTTTTAGCTTCAGCCACTCTGGTGGTCTCTCAGTTTTAATTGCAACCTTCCCAAAGCACAGTGGAAAATAATATATTTAGTGTTTTTTTGTGTATTGGAAGCAAAAGCAGTTTGACCTTACAAGCTCAGCTGAATGTTTTCACATCAGGCAGCTGCCACCTCCGGTCGCAGTGGGTAGTCAAATTGTAGGTCTTTATAAAGATTTGTTAAACGTTTATCCCACCTCCGCTTGGGATGAAAGATACCTTATGGAGTAATGCAGGGGATTAAGTAGCTCCTGCTTCATTACGGAGCAGATTCGGGCCACTCTGGTCCTTAGAATCACATAGGCTGGCCACCAGAACCACATAGGCTGGCTCAGCTCACCCACACCTCGTAATGGCATTTCCAGAGTGGCCCCTGCCCGGCTCAAGAGCTTGTAATATTAGGATTGCATTTTCAAATAAAGCAAGCAGTTGGGTACAGTGTGGAAAAGTTCAGACAACCAGGGATTTATTAGATTCTTTCAGTATTTTAGGGGAACTTATGCCATTCACTCTATGATATTTGTAGAAAGCTTTCTGTTACTTGTTACGTTTTGATTTTGTAGTGACCGAAATGCAATTGACTACAAGTTATGCTCCTCACAAGAAGGAGAACCAATCACAGTCGCCGCTCATTCACAAGCTGAACTCTGGTTTTCATTCAAACAAAAAAGGTTGCCAGTCTTAACCTTTGTTGGGAGAAAAAATGTTTCTTGGGTTGGGATAAAATAGCGAACATTTGGGGAGGCGGTTTGCATTTTTATGGTGAAGTTTTCACAGGTGGAGTCAAATTAATTTTTGTTTTGGACCAAATCAAGGTCACAAATACTCTTAAAGGGCCAGCTGTTCCAGAATGTATTGCTAAAACCTGTTCATAAACTGTTAAAATATCAATAAATTCTCAAAATAAAATATTATTAAACATCTTTTCAGTCCCTCCAGGATTTCGTGATTATTTTTGTGATATTTTTGTAATAATAATCAAAGTGTTTGTGGTACTAATTTGGAAATATTTGCACCTATTTATGATGGTAAATGCAACTTTTTATTACTCGCTCTATAGATCTTGGAGTGTAATATGTAATACTTTGTCCACCACTGAAATGCAGCATACGTAAAAAAAAAAAAAAAGACACTTTCTGAGATCATAACCTCGATGTTCATTCAGATTTATCTACTTCTTTTTCCACTCCTACATGCCTGTACTTCTCTCCCTTTCCTGGTTTCCTCTTTCCTAAGTTGTCTGTCTTCATGCTCCAGTGCAAGGTTAAGAGTTTGATCCGATTCGTTCATTTTTTAACTGCAGCAGCAGAGAAGTGGACAGCAGATTTTGAAGTAAACGCTGTCATCACCCTCTCATATCTTTAGAGTTAAGCACACTTCATCATGTGTGACGGCAGGTCCCAGTCCTCCCAAACTGAAACCAAACGCATGGCAGTCTGCAGTGGGGCAGACAGGTAGCCCCTCTCTTGTTTTTATGTCTCTGCTTCCCCATTAAACATTCCTTTTTTAACTAAACCATATCGATGCATGGAAATCATCAAGCACATCATCAAAATACCTCATAAACAAGCCCATTTTAAGGACAATACCAGTCCTTTAAAAATGGAACCTAGTAAAACAAGTTATATTATAAAGACTAAATCACAACATAATGAGTAGGGCTGTACAATAATATGGATATCGCAATATATATCAATATTTTCTTTCCTAGAAAAAAATCGATATTCATCTGCAAGTATCGTAACATCCAACTGTCACCTTGTTCCCTCACTGCTTGCTTCACCAGGT
>CAEGAF010050016.1:0-31398 GCA_903067075.1 Micropoecilia bifurca
CCTGTTAATATGTAACTTTTATTTGTTTGCAAACGTAACATTCAAACTTGATCATTCAGATCAGAAGGCGTGAACTGGTGAAGCAGCTGAGGACAGGAAACAAGTGAAATCAGACCACAAAGGCTTTGGCCTCAGATTGGAACAAAGCCCTTGTCCTCAAAACCGTGAAAATATAGTTGATGATTCTTCAAACGAGGTTTCAATCTAAAACCTATGGCAGCTCTTCAAAATATCTCCTTCCACAATGGCCAACCCAAAGGTTTAGGGTGATCTTGAAAGTATCAATAACATTTCCAGGAGTTGTTTCTTATCCTGATATGCAATAAATGTAAAAATTGGTTCATTAAATGGAAATTAAAGCAGATAGAGTAGTAAACATTGACTTTATGAATGCTTCTTTCTTGGCAAAACACTCTGATATGTCCAACTTTGATGTCATTAAGGAAGCCAACAACTAGATGCACAATGAAATATATAAAATACTGATGATAAAAAGAGGAATATTTGAACTTTGCAAACACCTGTTACAAATCGTTTGGGATCTTTCCTGGGCAGCTGGCAGTCGTCTTGACAGAGGACGACTCGCTCGCCGACCTCTATGACCTCCTCATAAAGCACATCAGGGACGGCGACCTCCTGCACGTAAAGGTCAAGCAGATGTACTGAAGAGAAGAACCAGGCAAGTCCTGCGAAACACTGGGAACACAGCACTGAACTTATCCTACACAGCGTTTTAAGATTTTTGTTCACAGTTTTGCAACAAGGCTTAGTAGATAAGTGACCCCAACAGTTAATGGTACAACGGGTCAGTGGGGTGGAGGGCAAACTTCAGGGGCTGCCATGGTGCTCTGCAACATGAAGAATACTAAAAAAAGAGAGAGACTGCCAAAATGTCAAAAATGCCAAAAAATAACTGATCATGTATCAGTAGTTTTTCCCAGTGTTAGCAGAATGCCTCATTAGGTTTACAGGGCAACTATTTTTTTAATTAAAAGGTAAGTTGCTTTGAATCTCCATTTTCCCTTGAGAAATGGGGGGGAGCGGGGGGTGTCAACCTTGTGTATGTGTGTTTTACAGAGTTTTACCGAAATATTTAACTGAGACACAAAAGCATAGATGGATGATATCTGTACTGTAAATTGGCATTATGCTAAAATCTGATATTTATCTGTTAATGTGAAGTCATGATTGATCCATCTCTTGATTGCACCTCTTAACTGAGTTCATTACATTTTTTTTACCTTCTATTAGATGTTATAATCAGTCTTCTGAATCTAATCAAATCTCAAACAAATAGTAATGTAAATACACACAAGCTATGCTGCTGATCTCTATAAAGAGGAAAAAGCAACAGAGAACAGAAAAGCAACCTTGTCCAAATTCAGAAAACTGCTTCTCTTAAGTTGATCCACAATGTCAGGGAGAAGTGTTCAGTTATCCACCAAGTGGAAGTGAGTAGGGATTATCCCTAATGCCCTGAATTTCTCCTGCCTATTGAAGTAATCTGCAGTTATAAAGTCTTTCTCCATCACTGCAATGGAGTAGTCAATAAAATACTGTTATTTACACCCTTTGAACTGAGCCATAGTTTGTCATGTTTCACTTATTGGTTACGTATTATAGTTTAATTGGTAGATCAAATCACTGCTGCCTGATATTTTATTGGGGGAATCAAAGTAATCTTATCATTTTACTTTCCGTAAGCCGCATGGTTCAAAGTTTAGGAAAAAAGTTGACCGGTGCGACTTATATGTGGATTTTTCTTCAACCACCAGGGGGCTCTTTAGCAGGAAGTGAATCATTGGAAGTCAAAAATGGTAATAGAAGAAAGCACCCATTAAAACGGGATTAGGTTTTAATGGGGAATTGAAATTTGAGCATGTTGTTGATCAGTTAAATAGTATTGAAGGGAAAAAGATGTATTTATTTTTTTAAAAATAATACTGGGATCATTATGAGAATTTGATTACTACTGTAATCAGTTCAGTTAAATCTAAACTTGGCAACTTTTTCTTTTTCAACTGTAATAAATGTGATATTCAATTGACCTGTTATGAGTCAAATTTTGGGTGTCCACCCCCCTTTTTTAACCCCCCTGCTGCGTGAGATATCAAGAGATATCGATTAGACTATATAGATATCGATTAGATTATATAATTAGATAGATAGATCCTGGATCCTAATATCTATACCTCAAATTCTCATAATTAGATCTAATCGATTGGGTATCGATTAGATTAGGGTATTAGATTCGATTAGATTCATAAGACTGATGTCCCAGATTTTTAATTGGGTGCATTTGAGCACAGTCTTTATTACTCAGACACCCCAAAATAAAATCAAGCACTTTCAGAAGTAACCTGTAATAAACAAAGTCCATCTTTGCCATAGCATAAACACTAATGTTTACACTGTTTTTCAATCCTTCCATGCAATGCATGTAAGGCACCTATTACTCTACACCTAAAAAAAAATCACAGAATAATTAATTTGGTGTTGAGATGAGCGTTTTCTACTAGTAACGAACTGTCACGAAGCATAAATCAGATTTTTACTTTTGTGTTGAATGTCTGTTTTACAATATATTTACCACAAATGATGAACAAAAAAACCCCAACACTTTTCTGCAAAATTCACCAGCTGCACAATTCTTGTTAGTGTAAAATAAGTAATATTTCAAAAGAGCAAAAGAAATATTATACTTTTTGAACAATAACAATTTTTGTTGTTAATCTGTTGCTAAGAGATGAGTGTGTTTACTGGTAACTAAGTGTCACAAAGTATAAATCAGATTTTTACTTTTGCAAAATTTACCAACTGTTAATTTCTTGTATCTAATCAGATTTTTTTAAATTATTTTCAAAATTCACCATCTGCACCAAAATTCACCAACTGCACAATTATTGTTAGTGTAAAGTAAGTAGTATTTCAAAAGAGCAGAAAAAATAGTATATTTTTTGAACAATAATTTTTGTTGCTAATCTGTTACTAAGAGATGAGTGTGTTTACTGGTAACCAAGTGCCACGAAGTAAACTTCAGAGTTTTACGTTTGCAAAATGTACCAACTGTAAATTCTAATCGGGTAAGCATTATTTTGAAAGAGCTTATGTTTCCTAAACTATTTAACTTATTAATTAGGTTTTAAGAGAGAACAAACTGCCACAAAGTTTAAATAGAGATTTTTACTTTTGTGTTGAATGAGTGTCTTGTAATATAATTACCACGAATGACAAAAAAATTAACTTTTCTGCTAAATTCACTAACTAAACAATTCTTAACAAGTATAAAATAAGTATTTCAAAAGAGCAGAAGAAATACTAGAAAATTTGTGAAGAAATTTAACTGGGGCCTGCCAAAGTGTACCATCAGTTGGAACCCAGCATTCTAATGCTAAAAATTAGCATCAATGCTAAAGAAAGCTGCAATGTACTCAACAGCATGTGGAGTAGCATGCACTTATGCTTTTCTCTATGTTAAAATTAGTGTACAAGCTAAAATTAGCTAAAATGCTAATGTTAACCTAAATGTAGTAGGCAGTGCAATAATAGGCGGTGCGATAATATTAACCATTCTTATGGGTTTTTTTGGGGAAGCCCCCAAAATAAACCTCATGCTGCAGTAACAGAAGTCTACATGCAGCTAACTTAGTAAAAAAGTTTAAAGAGTAAATATCATACGACAAGAAGACAAACTTTACCAAATCAAAAAGTTTGGGCCTGGCCTGTGTGCCAATGTGCAGCAGGTCCTTGAAACCTTTTGTGACCAGCAGTGCAGTCCGTTCTCCTTCCCTCTCCAACAGGGCATTGGTTGCCACTGTAGTGCCCATTCGGATCCAGCCAATCAGGGTGGTGTCAACAGGCTGGTCACGAGGGAAGAGCTGCCCAGATTCCTGCAGTTAAAGTCATGCAAATATATTAATCGCAGTTGTTAAGAGCTAAGTAGAATAATAGTATTTCATAAGCAACCTTACATTTTGGCAGATTAAATCCACATAATTTAATTTTTAGAAAAAAATAATGTATTCTGATCTGATGGAGGCAAAATGAAACTGTTTGCTCTACAGCCAAAGCAAAACATCATCCTCATTGTTCTATGCACGTGGTAAAACATTCTGGTGGAGATTTATCTTTCAGTAGGACAATGACCGAAACAAGAACTACAACAGAATGGCTCAGGTTAAAATGTATTCATGTTTGAGAAAGGCTCAGTCAAAGATAGGACCTAAATTCAATTGAGAATTTGTTCACTTTCAATCTGAGAAAGCTTTTGCAATGAATAATAAAGTTCACGTATCAAGATGTGCCAAACTGAATGATTCCCCCAAAAATGAGCTGAAGCTCAGATTACAATGAAAGGTGATGACAAAATGTGAAAAGCTTTGAGGATTATAAGTACTTTTGGAAGGCACAGTATGTTTACATGAAACTTTCTGGTGCAAAGTTGCAGAATATTTAGAACTTTCACCACAAGACAATGATTGAAAAAATAGAATTTAAAAAAATACACTGCCTTCATCTTACCTCCTCCAAGACCCTGCGGATGCCCTCAGTGGGAGCGTCTTTGTAGTTCTGCGGGTCTCTGGACAGCAGTTTAAGGACTCTCTCACGGCCATCAGGCAGACGTGCAAACACATCGGTGAAGGTCCCACCTCGGTCTATGGCGAAGTCAAACGTCCCCTTAGTCTGGGCCATAGTGAGGGAAACGGAAAAACGCAGCCGGTGATCTTTAAGGAGCTGAAAAGGGAAAACAAAGTTAGACTTAAACATGTTTCATTCACTCGCCCAGGCTTCATCTGTATTTGCAGTCAATTACTACCAAGTTTACACAACAAACTTGGTCTGCAGCTAGTTGAGAATGCCGCTGGACGACTTTTAACAGGAACTCGAAAGAGGGAACATGTGACCCCTATCTTGTCCTGGCCTCACTTCACTGGCTGTCTTTATATTTTAGGATTCATTTTAAAATTAAATGTTTGTTTTTAAATCACTACATAATCTTGCCCCGGCTTACCTCTCTGAGCTTCTTCACCCCTACATACCTTATCGGTCCCCCAGGTCCGCAGATCAGCTGCTCTTGGAGTTACCAAGATCCAGAAGGAAGCTCAGAGGGGACAGGGCTTTCTGGAACGACTTGCCTTTGCAGGTCAGAGAGGCCCCTTCTTGTCCACTTTTAAAGTTCGTCTTAAAACCCATTTATTTTACTTGGCTTTTAACTCCAGCAGGATCTAGTCTTAAAGTGTGTTTTTGTTTTTAAACTGTAAGAGTTTTTTATTTTATTTTATTATGCTGTGTTTTAATGAACAGCACTTTGTATCAGCTTTGGTTGTTTTAAAGTGCTTTATGAATAAAGTTGGTATAGTATGGTAACAATCATGTTGGTTATCTTGTTTTTTTTTCACCTTGACATTGTATTTCCAGGTTTAACCTCTGACACATAAACATTCCTGCACTTTGCCTGCGTGCATCTAATTCCTCAACACAAAATCCACACACTTTTTCTGCGAATCGGGTGGGAAGGCTGCTGCTGCTGCTGCTGCTGTCTCTTTAAAACTGTGTGACTGAATTATACACGCAGTTAACATTCGACAAACCAGAAATGCAGCAGATTATGCGTGACGCTTTGTGACACCACAGCACAGGAAAGAAAACCTGCAAACCACATGCACATTCATGCACAAGAGCACATGAAGAGAGTTAGTTTCTGCCCTGCACTTCCAAAACAACAACAACAAAAAATCCTACACTAAATCTTCTGGTTGTCTCAGATGTTTTTGCATGCATGCCGCTGCGATCATTTCAGTTCATAGGCGGATTCGGAACAACAAACCCAAACAGCACCGGGTGTTTTTACTCACCTGTGTCCGTCGGTCGCTGCAGGATCAATTCCTGTTGTAAATCTTCGGTAATCCGGTGTCGATCCGATCCGATCCGATCCTCCAGCCCGGCCCTCTCTCTCCGATCGGTTCCAAAAGACGCGTTCGAGGGAGTCGGAGCAGTTTCGGAGGTTTAACTCCGCCTCCGTGGGAGAGGAGCTCCAGGATCTGTAACCCGACCAGCTCCAAGACGGGTCAACACTGCCATGAGAAATCACACCTGACATTTCAGAAGATGTGGGCAATTTATGGTATGAATTTAATGTGACAGGCCACGAAGTTCTCCATTGTCGAGATGCTGAAGGAAAAATCATTTATGTTAACATTTTCAGTCCCTCACACTCGGATATCCTTAAAATTCAGAGTAACCAACTGCATCAGAAATGGACTTATGCAAACACTATTTGTACTGAGCAACACTGCAAGTGTCAGGAGGCCAAGACAGTAACAGAGTCAGTGGGATCCAGTATTTTTGAGGCTCAGTACAGAGCAAGGTCAGTTTGATAACGGCGGCGTGTATGGAGTGAAAATAGTCTCAAAATATCTGTGCGTGCGTAAAAAGACTTGTGTGTGTAAAAAAGATTTGTGCGTGTGTAAAAAGATTTGAGTGTGCGTAAAAAGATTTGTGTGTGTGATACTCGATTTGTAAAACTTAAAAATAAAATAAACCTCTCCTACGCCTATACATGTTGAAAAAGTACACACAAATCACCTGGTACGTACACACAAATCCTGTTACTCACGCACAAATCTTTTTACGCACACATATTTTGAGACCATTTTCACTCCATAGATGGAGATTAACATCTTTCACACACACACACACACACACACACACACACACACACACACACACACACACACACACACACACACACACACACACACGGGAATCTCTGCCTTTCTCATATGTAGGTAATTATCTTAATAGATAATGGAATTAAAAGAAGCAAAGAAGTTACCTTACCACGTGATCAAGACTTGATGTTTGTTAGAGTCAAAGAACAGATAAAAATTGAATTCTTTACATTTCACTGAGTTTAGCAGGTTGCAACATGAGAAAACGGAAGAGATATTTAAGAGTTATGGATATTATACTTCTGCATGACAACTTCTAATTTTGCAATAAATCAGGCGTTCTACCAAACCTAAAAATCACACTCAAAGAGAAGCCAAGGTTGCAAAGAAAAGAAAAAAAATAAACTGGATAATTTATGCAGAGCAGTGTTGCACCTTCTGAAACATCTGCTGCCACCCAGAGGACGAAACATCACCAAGTGGACCAATAAAATACGCAGACTGAGTTTAATGCATATTTATTCACAATTAAGGCACAAATGTATATCAGAGTGCTGACATGTAACAACAGAGCTGGTCAGTTCTGGACAGTAGTGTAGTAGAGACAATAGGCAGTGCATTGATACATGAGAATTAGATTTAGAGAAAAATGAAAACAAATTTGAAAAGATATAAATCTCTAAAAAGCTGTAAAACAGGTCACTAAGTATGCACTCTACTACATTTAAGCTGTCCATCGGGAATATTAGCTTATCAATAAAAGGTGTATACATTGACTCTCTTATTGAACGTAATAAGTTAACAGTAACATATTTTGATCAGCGCTTTGTCTCAGGTTTTGTAATAATGCAACAACCAACGAAGATCAGTTTGAAAGGGGGAGGAAATTAAATACAGACGGTCTGAAATCTCTCAGGTGCACCATGAGCTACATATAATTCAGTCAGTATTCCACACAGACAAGCATACTGACGACTGGTTTGTAACACTTCATGCTCTTAATGCAAAAATAATAATAATAATAATAATAATAATAATAATAATAATAATAATTACACATCCACAAACCCCCACCCCAGATTCAATCACATTTTCTGGAAAACCTCAGTCAGTGAGAGCCTGCAACCACTTTCGGCGTGGAAGAATAAGGCCACTTCAGTTTAATAGAAAGCATCCTAGAGTGTAGCATCCGAAACAAGCTCCAATGCACTTGAGGCCTGTACTATGAAGCAGAATTCATCAAAACCGGAGTTTCTTTAAATAAGCATGTTAAGTTAACCCCAAATTTTCTGACTCTAGGTGTAAGTGGTTTCATGCAAATCAGGAGTTGGAAATTAATTGATCAATCATAGTAAGGAGGTAAGTTATAGAAATGTTTCTGGATGCTTCCATTAACCGGCTAAACTGATCACATGTCCAGAAATTACTGCCAAAGCATAAAAAGGCTCATGAGCTCTAACAGTAGACAAGAAAAAAAAAACCTTGATGAGTGTAAAGCTAGAGAAGTATCAATTTTATTGACCTACGGTATGGGAAAGCTTCCTTAGCAGCAAAAACATGGAGAGGGAGAAAAACAACACACACTCTTTCACTTTCAAAGCCTCGGTTTTGTTGAATCTGGAGCTGTAAGATCATTTCGGTATCTGTTTCCCGGGAAACAGACCAGGAAAGAAGAGCCATAGCTTTGCACCACACAAAAACTCCCAAACTCAGCAAGGAGTTACCTTTACAAAACATCGACAGGCCTTTTGGGGCCAAGCCCGCATACCCAACACTGAAAAGGCACCATGTGCATTCAAAGCTACAACTCCTTTGTGCTACACTTAACCTCACTCACCGACTTACTTACTTTCGGGTAAGCCAGGGAACGAGTTCAAGCAAATATGAATTCAGGTGCAACACGGGTTATCTTGTGCAGTTTTGGTTTAAGTGTGACCCAGTGCTACGCTTGAACTCTTCCTCCTCGTGTTATGAAACTGGTTCATTTCCAGAGATTTCCAAGAATCCCCATCCTGAGCGTTTAGTGACAGTTTTGGCATTTAGGGTGACATTTCTGATTGTTGACATTGCAGCGGCATCCTCCGCTGGTGTCTCCAGGACCCTTTAAGATAAAAATTGGAAAGTTGAAATGATATTTAAGCTATATTGCAAACAACCACAAAAAATTAAAATAAAATAAAGCAGCATCGTGCAACTTTTAGGACTTTTATTACAGGACAGAGGAAAGTAATGATTTCTAACCTTGGGTCCCCAACGAGGCCCTCTGGTTACCCAGCAGATCTCAGTGTGACAGACGGTGCAGCGCAGCCAATCACACCCGTCCCTCTTTTGCACAATGATGCCACACTGAGGACAGTGCATGGCCTCCCCTGACTGCACAAGGGTCTGATTGTGGTGCAGACAACGAGAGCAGAGGAAAACAAAACAAGAATAAGAAACGAGGATGTGGTTGGTGGAAGCCGACACCGATTACTTTCTCGGTTTACAAAGCCAGTGATTCATTCTTTAACAGCGACGCTACAAATCGATTACTCTCATGCCAGTCAGTTTGTTTAAAAAAAAAAAAAAACTAAATACGAGAGTGATTTCAAAAGCTTTAAAGTGTTATTTTGCCGCTAACCTTTAGCAGATGTGTCGTTCTTCTGGCAGCAGAGTCGTTTATTGCTCGGGCTGCGAGGTCGTCTTGGTATTGTTTACAATTCATTCCCTCATGGATGGCCTGACGAGAAAAAAAAAAGTGAGAGTCTAAGTATAATTAGCTATGAGAGTGAAGTTTTGTCAAATAAGACAAAGATTGAACTATTTGGCTACAATGAGAAGAATACATTGGGAATTTGTGTGGACATCTTCAAATAATAGTGGTTGTTTGTGTATATGAATGTATTTCAGCCTTTATGTTTAAATTTCACCAAGTATGAACAAAAAAAACACTAATGTAGAGCCTTGTTGCATAATTATTCTTTCTTAATAAGACAAACACAATTCAAATTCATTCGCGACTCCCATAAATTAACAATAACGTTAGTTCTTGACTGGCATTGTCGCTTCTAGTTTGAAGATTTACTATTTCTGAGAGTGACCTGTGCGTTTCTCACCTTGCAAATGAGGCAGTTGTGTTTTCGGCAGACGGGACAGTGGAAGACATTGACGGTGTCCTCGTACACACACCATCCCAGGCAATCCGGAGTTGCGCAGTGATAGCTGCCCTCGCAGCGAGACTCTGCTACAGAAAGGCTCCTCTGCAGCCAGCGCTCGTATTCCTCCGGAGGCACCAACTAGAACAGCGTATAGTGGGAGATCATGAAGGAATATCGTTTTTAAAGAAAGTGTGCTGGCGGGAATGCTCTGACCAAGTGCCTCGGTGCAACTCACGGCTCGGATCTCTCGCTCCTGCAGGGCCCAAGGACAGGCGTACGTGTCGTCTCTGTACGGACAGGAAACCTCAGGCTCCTCGCACAGCATGATGATGGAGCGCAAGCACTCTCTAAGCGCCCGCATACAGAAACGAGACGGGGTTCAGTTACGCAGAAAAAAAAGATACCGAGCGAGTGTTAAATCCGCATCTTCCCACTCCCACATCTCACTTGCAGAAACAGTGGAGACACTCTCTCAGCAGGACGCCTTCTCCCGACTGCAGGTCCACGAAGCAGATCTTGCAATCCACAGGCTCGGGATTGGGCACCAGGTCCTGACCGTCCATCTTCACCAGCCGGTCAAAGTTCTCTCTTCGCTCCTGCTCCTTTGCCTGAAGGAATTGCCGTTTGCATTAGCACCGTTTTCTAATCACACTGCTAAGCAATTTAATAGGCGAATCAAGTCACATATGTATCTATCCACCCATCAATCTGGCAAGAATTATTCTCGCCAACCATTGACCAATCTGTTATTAAGCATTCATAAGACGAGGAGTTAATTGATTTTTCAGGAAATTGGACACATCACCACAAGCTACTGCTTTTGCCCCTCAGAGAAGAGTGAGGTTAGATGAAGATGAGGAACGTCCTTTTGGCCCCTAGTAACACGAAGATAAGGGTTCGAGTGTGCAGATCGCAAGCGTGCAAACATTGGAGAATTGGGGCGGTGAGGGTTACATTGACTAGTGCATCTGTGTCCTAACTGTGACATCCGAAATGGCGAGACTGGCCGCTGTTCAAATTTGTTGTGTTGTGACCTTTTGAATCCAGAGGCAAAATTCAATAGTATGCACACATGTATAGTATAGCAAAATAAAAATTATTTAAATCCTTTCCGCCTTATAACTCAAAATGTCAACATGAATTTTGGGATGAATTGTGGGTAATGCGCTTCGTTGAAATCCGTTTGGATGTGGACTTGGCTGAAGCGTGGAGCAAAGAGTTCAGTGTGAAAGTCCACTCTGGAAAACTGGGACACACAACGCACTCGAACCATTTGAGGGAGACAAGAGTGGAAGTGCAAGTTTTGGGAACAAAGCCTAAAGCTTCAACTAACAAGGCCGTGTCTTGGAACTTGCAAACTGCAAAAGGTCTCTTCTTCTTGACGGCCATATGACTCCAGCAAGAATGCTTTAATTCGTAACTGATACATACCAGGCATCTGTTTTAAAGGGTTGCAGTTCTACAAGACTTTTTTTTTTAAATCAGGAAAAAAAATCCTCTGAAGTCTTCAACCAATAATGTTGTGGCATAAAGGATTAACTCTATGCTCTGTAAATTATAAACTTCCAGTTTTCTTGTAAAGGGAACCTAATAGACGAATCAAGAACATGTTATTGTTAATCCTCTCACTCACACATCAAGTCCAAAAACACTCAAACATTTAAAACCTTTTATTTTCAGATGTATCACAAGGTAAATACAACCACAGTGCAAAATCTGGTTAATACATTCAACATACTGGCAACAAAAGGTGCCAAGGAGCTCATGAAAACATAACTTGATGTTACTCGTCAGCATTTGCCGGTCAAGTTTGACTTTAAGGCAGACAAATCTTTTGCACATTTTCAACACCTTTTCATTCAGCATTGCCTCACCTGCACTACTTTCTATGAACATTAAAACAAAATGTTTTAGATACGCTTTTGTCGGTAACAAACTATTTAAAAGCTATGAAACTTCAGCAAAATCAACAACAAAACTGGATTTTTTTTTTTACTCAAGTATGTATTCATATATACATTAAACGGGTTCGGCACGGTTACTGATTTGCTGTTAAGTCGCTAGTCTGTTATCTGCAGTGGAGTGTGCGTGTGTCAGTATGTTCAGTAGTCCTGGTCCAGGTTAAACAGCAGTGAGTTGTTATGAGGCCCAGCACTCCTCAGCATCTCTCTTCTCCCTTTCTCCTTCAGAAAAACAGAGACAAAAGAGAAGAGAGTCAACCTGAGTGAGTGAACGGTTTCAGTTCCACTGGCAGCCTTCAATCAATGTCAACTTGTTGCATGTCATTTGAAAGGTGTGTTTTTGTTTGCTTGTATATTAACCGGCGAGGAATCTACGTAGCCATTGACAACCACACATAGCTGTTACAACATGTCCCTGCATGCAGACAACACCACTAGGGCTGTTGGTGAGTTGGATGGCGAGTTATATTTAAAGAGGGTCATTTTCCTACCTGCTGATACTGTCTGATTGACTCCTTCTCCTGCAGGATCCTTCTGAGCTCCAGAGCGTCAGGCTGGTGTCCTCCAGGGACAATGTAGCTCTCAGGCCGGTTTGTGCTGCAGATCTCGCAGCCCGGCCGCGTCGGCTTGTTGATGTACGTGCAGGACGGACACGACCAACCCTGAAGCAAAACAAAACTGTAGTTTTTTAAAACGTAGAAAACAGAAACCGCATAAAGATTCAGCTATACTACAACAACAATATTTAAAAATAAGAGGATTCACTTTGGTTTTGAAAATACGACCTTGCTTGCTTTTCAATTGCCGAATGTCCTATTCTGTAATTTCAATGTCCTAAACTCGGTCAGCTGCTGATGTTAACATTCAGTCCGAAAGAGATTACAGATTCTTTAAAGACAAAAATTTAGGAAACGTTGATCCCATCATATAAAAAAACAAAACAAAAAACATGTGTAATTACAATGTTTGTAACTGTATCATAACAAGGCTACAACAAAAACCAAAAGGACTAATATTCTATACATAATACAGATTCTTTAAAACAATTTAAATAACTTTTGGTGTTTTGAGGATTAAAGCCTATGATGCAGAGCAACATATTTATCTTAAATGTGCATCGTCTCTTCTCTTACTTTTGCAGATACTTTTTACTTAATAAGCATAATGAGATTCCTTCTCCAATTGTATGCAAGTCACTCAGGCACAATAAATGTGTTAAATCATCTGGTCACATGGCCAGATGCAAAATGCTGAAGACTATGAAAGATTGAGATTTCACAGGAACTGAGAATACTTTCCATCAGAAGTGTCTAAACCTCCCTGTGTCTTACCTGGGTAGAAGACATGTTGGGATTGAGTCGAGGCATTTCGAAATTGATCTGATCTCTAATATTGCCGAGGTTCAGTCTCTCTGAGCCACCTGCAGGAGAGAGAAAAAGAGCGAGATAGAGAGAGAGAGAGAAAGATTTTGCAAATTACTTCAAATTTTGGAATAACTCTAACAATGAAACTGCTCTCGATTAAGCCTCAATTGAGCATGACAAAATAAAATTAGCTCAGATGATTAATACTTTTTGATGGGCAATTTGGTTTACAAAAACATCACATTCTATTTTATTTCTGGTTTTACTTATTGTTCGTGGTTGTTGTGTTTTATTTTAGATATTTAAAATGTCCAGTTGCAGTGTTCACGAAATGAAAGTTTATTGGTCTTGGAGAAGATGAACTTGAATTATTACGCCATTATCAATACATCACTTGAAAATAAGTCTCAAAACAACAATATTAATGTTCATCACAATCATTTCTGCAACAATTTATCATCCAGCAAAATTTGTTATTCTGAGTCTTTACTTACTTTAATGGTACATTAAAACTACTCTTGAAAAGAAAATGGAACATTAACACATATAATAACTGTACTAATTCATAAGTCCAGGTTTTTCACCCTTAAAATATTGCCAGCAGCAAAAGAGAGACCATATTGGCTGCTGTAGGTCCTTTCCTTCTTTCATCTCGTATTGGCCTGGATCTTATCATGCCTAATCACCATGATCAGGCGATCCATATCTAGTGTAGCAGAGCCCCGTTCTCACCAATATTGCTGGTCCTGCGGAGTCTGGGAGGTAGAGTGGAAAATGGCTGCCCGTCGTGGGAGAGGGGGCCATTTGTGAAGGCGGCGGGGAGCGAGGGGTTTTGAAAAGACGATGGAGGGCTGAGAAGGAGGGCGCTCTCCTGGTCCTTCTGCAGGGCCTGGAGGGTCAGGCGAGAGTGGCGGGCCGATAAGAGGTACAAGAAGGCCGTGTCACCATCCTGACGGACGCCGTACGACGCGAGAGTTCGGAGGTCGGCGCACAAACACTGGCCGATCACCCAGCGCTGGACCCGCGGGTGGAAGCCATACTCGAGAAACATCTGGAAAGGAGCCGAAGCCGACAGAAAACTGTTATTATTAACCGTTAGATGGAAAGAGAGAGATGGTGTGTAAGGAGAGCGTGATGAGCTCGATACGAACCTGCTGCTTCAACGACGCAGCAGTCATGTGAGGGAAAACTTTCACAGTGATGCAACAAGACGAGGAGGAATCCTCGACAACAACAGCTAAGCTGTTTTTAAAACAAAGCAAACGGAAGGTAACAGATTAACAACTGTGGTTTCACATATCAAATTATCGCCGCAGCCGTCTTTACTTTATTTCAGTTTCTTCATAGGTTTTGGTGGAGGGCTGGATCTTCAGGGCTGCCTGTCTGCGGGCGAGAGAGGCGGCGAAGACAGAAGCGCTCTGCATGTCTCCAGCCTCGATGGCTTTTTTCAGCTCTATGCACGCGTCCTCTGAACAACGAAACGCAGACATGAAGAGTGAAATGAATAAAGCAAGCAGATGAGCAGATGTTTACACAAACTGGACAGGTTTCACTCTGGCATACCGGTTTGCTGTAAAGCCGAGGTATTCCGGAGATGGAGGCCGTCGAAGAGGTGCTGTAGACCGTTTTCCTGAGGTGTGGCTGAAAGCGTGGACAATGTGGAGAGGAGACGGTCAGAGCAAAAAGTACAGATAACTAGAGAGCAACAAACACATGAAAGCACAAAAGTCAAGCAATGTGCATCTGCTCATCAGATTTTTATCTGAATAATAATGTTCCAGTCCTGTATCGTTTTCCTTTCCTTCTAACTGCGTGTTGGTTTATCGCATAAAACCCAGAGATCAAGGATTTGAATACTTTTGAAAGCCACCATTTAAGTATTTACCACAATAAATGTAGCATCTAATTTTCTACAAAAAGTCTACACAAAATTAAGCAACACGCCTGACTTTGATATCAGAGCATTGCTTCCAATTGTAGGCATTTTAAACTTGAGCTGCAACAAATGATCATTTTATTAATCAATTATTCTATTGATTATTCTGCCAATTATCCAAAATTTTTTTTGGCACATTCAGCTGATTTTTATTTAACAACCTACAGATATATTAAAATATGCCAACAAATTCAATTAATTTTTTAGATAATAAAACAATTGCTTTACTGCCTGAAATGCAATAACAATATTTATTCAGTGCTCTCTTTATCATTTGCATCAACATAAAATTAGATTTTTTTACGCTTAATTATTGCTCTTAGTTTGTGGGGGTTAGTCTTTTAAGGACAATTAACAACTGACTTTGACAAAGGGAGAAAACACAGAGGCCCTGTCAGTCTGTGATTCCATCAGAAGCTTAGAGCCACAATTATCCACAGAAGAACAGGTTCTTCAAGATGCTTTCAGCAACGTAATGGGAAAAGGACAACATGTGCAAATTATGTAGGTGCATTGAAAGTCAGCGAACATATTCACATTCACAAAAAAAAAAAGGTAATTTGTTACTGAAAGGGCAGATTAGAAACGCCTAGGTGACAACTACATCCTGTCAATGCTTCAGAAAGGAGTGAAATCCCACTGCAGAGAGAGGGGAAGTTGAACTCTTTGTTCTGCTCATTCACTTAGCCTCAACTAAAGCCGTCGGCGTGCGCAGAGACGGGCGACTGACCTCGATGTGCTTCTCTCAGCGAGGACATGACCACGGTGGCCCATCCCTCAGCCTCCTGCTCGCTGCTGAAGTTGAAGCTGATGCGGTCGCACGGAGGCGCCACCGATATCAGCTCGTGGCACTTTGGCGACTTCACTTCGTAATTTATGGATCTGAGATCAAACTCGTTTATGGTCTGCAAACAAGGTGGAAGAGGAAGAGACGATGAGAGACGAACGTGTGCGCACGAAAACGGAAAGGGAAGTCGCATCCCTGCAATTTTCTAATCCGGTACGCCAACTAAACGTCATTAAATGACCAAAACCTCTTTTTCCATTAAGCAGGCTGCTAGTAAACACTGCATAGTTAGCCTGGAGGCTTTCTCATTAGCCTGCAACCTCTAATCTCTCAGAATAACTTATAAATCCATTTACTATACCTTTTCTTTTCAGAAAAATAAACTTTTCCAAGCAAACGTGTTTATTTTCTTGCAAAAGTAATGGCTATTCACAAGTCTTCAGGCAGCAATAACTCCTGACTAGAGATTTAATAAATGAACTTCAACATAATTAGAACATGAAATATGAATACACATGAGATGCAACTGAAAACAAAGATGTAGACAGTTTCTATCAATAATAGCTGCGTTGTATCCACTAACAGAGGTCTCTATATCAACTTTAAGGATATATTTTTACAGAAGCATAGACAGCTAAAAGCAATGACTTCACGCTGTGGGGTTACTTTCTTACAGCAAGGAAAAGGGAAGCAGGTCAGAGTTGATTGGATGATGGATGGAACTAAATACAGGACAGTATGGGAAGAAAACCTGTTAGAAACTGTGGAACACGTAGGGCAGCTCCATTTATAAAGCCTGAGGTACAATGTAATAGCTTAGAGCTACACAATATATTGAATTGCTCTCACATTATTAACACCTGCAATGCTGTGACTGCAAAGGAATGCTTGGATGAAACATTTGGTAGGATATTACATTTCAGGTGCCATATCTATACTTTAGATAGACTTTGGCCTAGCTGCCCAGAGTTGATTTTTATTTTTAGCTAAAGCTGAGGGAGAGTGGAGGTGGTGGGGACCCTGTGATTAGGGGGATAGAACGAGAAGAGCCAGGAAGACATGTTTTAATTAATATTGTGACAATATTCAGAGACAGCACCTGTAATTACAGGCTTTACTGATAACGCTCTGTTCTAATATAGATCAAAGCACTATAGAGTGTGAGACTGGCTCAGTCAAAGCCCAAATGTAAAGGTGGTATCGGTCTCAGTGGGGAAGAAACCGTTCGGAGAATTACTTTTCTAGAAAAAAAAAGATGATATACACTTCAGATGGTTTTAAAAGCACGACAGGAAATAGAATACCGGGGTCTAATAGTGTCAGTTAAACAAGTAAATGTTTTAAATAAAAGTAAGGACATCAATTTGAACATGTGTTTATTTACAATTCTGTTTACATTTAGTGCATATCTGCACTAAATGTAAACAGAAATAAAAAACATCCCTTTATTTGTACTTATTTCGCGTGAAAACCTTTGCCGGTCAAAACAAACCCCAAAAGTCCCCGTGAACTCACCACGCTCTGGCCCGTCCCGCTCGCGCTCTGTATCGCCAGCCGGAATTCCCCGGATTTCCCCGGGTCCATGCTCAGTTGCAGGCGGAGTGACTCATCGCCAGCTCCCGGAAGACGCAGCGGACGAACCCCGGAATGGCACACCGAGACCCGGACCGACATGAGAACCGTCTGGCAGCCAGGCGGTGCCTGCGAGGCTTCGTAGCTGCCGGTGAGGGCGGTGGACTGGTCCGGCGTGAGGCCGGGGCTGTGAGTCCAGCCGCCTGAACTTAGCGACATCACGCCGACAGACTCATGTAGCAAAACAGAGAAACACGCAGGAGTCCCGTGGGTGTGGAAGCCTCCTGTTCCGCGTAGCGAAGCGCTCCGTTCACATTTCTCAGTGTACCTTGTCGCCGAGTATTTAACAGGAAGCAAGTGTGTAAAGGCACTTCTAAAAAAGTAGAAAAACAAGGTCGACTTTCACTTCTGCGTTCTTCTTCTCTTCAGCCGAAACTCAGTCCAGGCAGATGTCGAATCTTTGTATTATTCAGCTGGATACTTTCACACTACACCGTCCTGTAAAGAGTACAGCGATAGTTTGCTACTTCTGAAGCTGTTTTGTTATTGCGTTTGCTTTCTGTTCCACTGCGCATGCTCAACAGGATGTTTGCTCTTTTTTTCCAACACAGGGGGGCAGCAAAACACCCAATTTATAAAACATTTATGGTCATTGGTATGGAGGTCCAAAAGGGACATATTTAATAAATAAATTAAATTTGAACTAAATAGGCCACATATATAAACCAATTAATAAATAAGTCATTATTTTATCAACAATTATACATTTATGATAATTTATTACTTACATAATTACATTTACTAAAATGTATATGCAGTTAAGGTATGAAACAAAATACAATGGTTTAGCTATTTACCTTTATCGAATTAGTTTATGACCTTGTGTTCCAGCAAATCATAAATCAATTGTCAGAAAATATAATTGGTCTGCAATGATGTGAATAAGTAAATAAAGTTTTTTTGTAAGTTAAATAAATGATAAAAACGATTTTAGTTTTAGGACTTGAGGGCTCATTTTGAATTATGTCCTTTTCCCCTTTGCTGAACAAGTTGACGCATTTGACTGGTCAACCTGGTCATGAGTTATTCCATGATTTGATAATTAACTAAGCAATGAAATAATTATTGATAATGTGAACAATAATGAATGAAGATTTTATCAATGATATTTTTTCATCTGGACATTTTTTCATCTGAATATTTATACCTTTAAGTAAATACTAAACATAATTTCCATTAAGCTCAAATTTTTGCATTAAAATTGTTTTCTACTGGTCAGATCTAATCTAATCTAATCTCAGTCTACATGAGTTGTAAGGAGAAAATCATCAGCCTGTACACATGTAAAGACTCATCAAACAATGAGTAAAACAGTTTTTTCCAAGTATTGCTTAGCAGCACAACATTCTGGTTGCAATGTTTTGCGTTTGTCACTCACTTTCCTACGATTGGATTTAAGAAAGTAAGTCCGCCACAAAATGTGGCTAGTGAACGTCCCCTCCCACACGCTGTGAGAGCCATGACGTATGAGGCAGTTAACAAAATATACATGAAAGGGAAATGCTTTAAATCACACAGGTTAAAAAGGTCAAGTTGTTAATCCTCCTGCAGGCATGTTTTTTTTATCAACAATGTGTTCCTCATGGCTCTCATGGCTCCACAATAAGATGCGTAAGTTTAGAAGAAAAAACATAATGTTATAAATTAAGTGCATTCAAAACAGCCTTCTTTTATCCTGTATTGTTGTTTAAATGTTTTTGTAGTGACTAAGCACCAGCCGAGCCTTATCAGATTTCTGTGCCAGTCAGGAGATGTCACACCTGTTCACGACAACGAACCAATCAGGTATGACCTTTGTTGTTCCAATAAGCACTCCCAGCCTTAAATCAAATCAGCTTTATTATTCAGAGACATGCGTATGCTGCACATCCCCAGGTAGGTATCTTTGGATTATTGCATCTCTGTTTTGCATATGTTTTATTGCAATATGTTCTCTGCACATGACAAATGTACATCTGTAAAGGAGACAAAGCACCTCCTTGCAGAGGAGCAGAGATGTAAAAGTTCCTTGTGGCTGGTTTGCCAACATTCTCTAAATGTCTGGAGTACACACCCTATAGTTTGTGTAATTGTTCTAAAGTTACAAATCAGGTCTCTATAACCCAGGAGGGATTTGAACCCACAATCCCCAGCTCCGGAGGCTGATGCCTTATCCATTAGGCCACTGGGCCAATGCTGCAGCAGTATAATTTTGTTCAGCTTCAGAACTGTGTAAAAGTAGATTAGTTTCTTTACAAAACAATACATCAATATTTAATAGAGAAATACATACTTAATTTAGCAGAATCATACAGACAAAAAAATTAAAATCAGTCAATTAGAAATATTTATACTCAATCTGTTTTAAAACAATTCAGTCAAGTTCAATTTTTTACACTTGTTCATGCCTTTTGATATTGTATTGTATTTGTATTTGTATTGTTTTAAACTAAACCTTAAGGAACTTAAGATTCCAGTGTGGTTCCATTATATCTAAATTGCTGCTGGTTTTTCTTGTTTTCATCTCTTGACAGATACCTTTGTACAACAAAATTATTTCTCTTTCTTGTACCTTCTCTGGGGTTTTTACTTCACATCAGCACACTTTTCACTCACTCCTTTGCCCCACCAGCACAGATAATACAACAATCCACATAAACCAGAATCAGATGTCTTCTTGGATTTGCTCCAATTTTGTGTTTCTTGATCATCTTTTTTTTTTTTCATTTTAAAGCAACAAATGACATCTAAGTTTTGTTACAAGTGCTCTCCAGATGTAGTTATTGGGACTTTCAGCTCTGTATCTAGCTCTAATTTGATATATTCTGGTAGTTGTTTCATTCCCTCCAACGATGCTGATTGATGAAAGACACAACAAAACCACCCACCACAGCCCAGGGTCACTGCTGCTGGGGTGACCCCCATGTTCACTAATTTAACATTACCCACATGTCACTGACTCCTTGATGGACTGCTCTGCTGCGTGACGGACGTCAGGAGATTTTTCTCAAAGAGACGAGGGGTCTCAGGGAGTGGGAGGAGGAGGACGAGGGGAGGGGTGATGCTTGCATACCGTGATCTCCTCTGCGATCACTCGGGGAAACTGACGCTCTTGATTCATCATCTGACGACCTTGCGTGGCTATATAAGCTGGGGGACGCTGCTGTTCAGAAAACAAATCCAGAACTCAAGAAACTGACCTCAGTTCCTCACCAAAGATCTTGGTAAGTGCTTTTCAGTAATGATTTTATGGATTTTATTACCTACAGCCAAACAAATTCGTGGACATGTACTTTAAGAAGCTCAAAAGGGATTTGCTTCTCTATAAATTTGTCACCGAGAGTCTGGAGAGACAAATCCCTTAAAAACAAAAATAAAATCAAAGAATAAAAGGTAAATATAAATGAAAAGACAATGTTTGATCTAGTTGTATTTTTCAATGTTCTAATTTATTCCTACTTGAGCAAACCGAGTTTGATGACAAAATGAATTGCTGTGTATTTCTTTGCATGTCCCTAAGTTCAGCCGAGGTTAATCAGCAGTGCCCTTCAGTCCCCCTCAGTGCCTTGACCGACTCCCCCAGCCCCAGCATGCTGCCTGGGAGAGACGCTGCTGTCCGGCAGTGCATCCTGACGAGCCGCTGGCTGCCCGCGGCTCTGACGCTGCTCCTGCTGCTGTCCTCCAGCTCCAGCCGAGCTCAGAGCACCACGGTGGAGCACGACTTCCACATTGTTCACAACGTGGACAACAGAAGTAAGTAGGAGTCCCTGATGTCTGTCTCCCTATTTAACTGCAGATGCTGCTGTGGTATCTACCAGACACCAAACAGCTTTTGAGATTATTATTCATCATTCCACTTATTTCTCCCCCTCTTTTTTTATTCATCCCGTTATTTGAAATCTTGTATTCTATAGCTTAAGTTTAAAATATAAACATTAAATTCCTTGCGTATGTATGAAAATGTTAGATTTTTTTTTATTTAACAAAGAAAAACATATGCAAAAAATTACATTTTAGTAAATGCAAAGTATAAACCAAATTCAATCACCTGATCTAAGCTGCTTTACGCAGTAATGAGATGCACAGAGTGGTGGTGTGGAAATCACCTATATTTTCCATTTCCTTTGTTTAATAAACAGAAAAACTTTATCTTAATAGTTTTTATGACAGTATGGACAATACAATGTGTTCTTCAGATAAGATATTACAAGCTACATTCTAGAAATGAAATCAAAAACAACATTTTAAATGTTGCATAATTACTATTTTTGTCATCCTCTTTTTTTATTGCAACAACTTTGAATGTTCTTGCAGAAAGATTATTATGCTATTTTTTTCTCTAATTTTTCTCTTTTGCATACCGTTTTGTTCATATTTTGTCTTGCCATTTTTTCTAAATGAGACATTTAATACTAAATAGAAATTTATTATGCATAGTAAGCACTTTCCACTTAATTTCAATATTTATTTTAAGTTTAAGGGGGTTGTGTTTAGTTTTCTATTTTTGTTTTCTTTTACACACACACACACACACACACACACACACACACACACACACATATATATATATATATATATATATATATATATATATTAACACGTACAACCTGTGATGTAACATTTAGTCCAAATGAACAAATGAGGTTCGATTGTAAAAAAAATTTCAGAATCTGGTTAGGATCCATTTATTTATATGTTGAAACCACAGACTCTATCGATGTGCTTCCTGTTTTTTCATGACCGCAGACATGTTTCACTTCCTTCCCCTGCTGATGTTCGTGTCTGAATACACTGTCCAGGTCCAGAGATAGACCCGTTCTGGTATGTGGGCCGTGGAGTGCGACCCATAGGGCGCTTTGGGAAGAGACACAGCAGCATGGACGCTCTCGGAAACAGTGGGATGCAGCCTGTCCTAAGGACTTTGGAGCTGCTGCTCAACAGCCTCAGAAAAAAGGAAAACCTTGAAAAAGTAATCAGTGGAGAGGAAAATGTTTGGTTACCATGATGCCATGTTCTCTTACCTTCTGTCCACAAACCTTTTTTTATTCTCTCGACTGAAGTTGTACATTCATTTCTTTTAATGTAAGCTATGAGGTTAGTCACACGTGCATAATTCATTCACCATGAAGTATCTACACGTAAAAGAATGCAATGTATATTTATCAATAAATAAGAATGTTGTTAGGATACCAGTTAACGGTGTTGGTTTTTTGAGCTTGCGGGCGCACAACAAAATGTTCGCTTCAGACCAAACAGGTTTCCTTCAAGTTTGCAAATTTTATTTCATAATACATTTTATTTCTGAGTATTGTGGCACATAGAGAATCTGTATTTTTTGCATTTTATTATTTTCCCCAACATCTCATATGGATTGCAACAAACGATTACACATAAAAAAAAAGTGAATGGCCCGCCTTTGGAACTGTGCACAGTGTTGCTCAGACTGGATTGAAACAGGAACAAAAGCAGTGTCTGTTTCCATGCCGTTCACTTTCATTTTCAAGAATCCCAGTACAAGATGAGATTGCTGGCGTCTCACAGCTATAATTTTAACTTCCTGCATGAATCCAGCCTCATAAGTTATAGCAATTTTTACAGTCTCTTGCACAAAACACTGAAAGGACCGACTGGGCAATAAACATGTTGCACTATATCATATCCATCTCTTTTTAACACATATACATACATTAACATCATTTTTGATGAGATATTATTGTTCTTTACATTAGAAAAATACAGGACACCGATGATTGGACCCTTGCAGATGTGCTTTTCATGAAAAACTTTACACCGATCCCATAAAACCAGAAACATGCTTTTTATACTACAACACCTTTTTGGAGAACAAGACCGACAAAAGTACAGAATCAGTGTGTGCAAACTGAAAGATGTGAAAGGCTGTGATGAAAAGGTCACTAATAGAAGAGGGAAGAGCATTCACACAGAGCATCATCGCCTCTTTTATGTGGTCCATCAGGACATCCAACCCTGTTTTTATATTTCACCAAAGCAAAAAAAAACAACAACAAAAAAACAAGTACATGGCTAAATCAGATTCTGATTCATGTAAGTCGTCACCGAGTAAAGAAAAGTTACCCAAAATGAAAGGCAGTCTCCTCAAATCTAGTGTCTAAGGAGTATACAAGTACAGTGTGAATCACACTGGCCACTTTAAACATGCCTTTTGTAGCAACCTGTTTTTGTAACACTCATGTCACCATTGCGGATAAATGAAGGCTTACACTCAAAGCAGTTTGAATCACCACGAGTCTGGTAGAGCTAATTAGGGGTCCTTAGAGGACAGGAAAAAGCCTTTAATTTGTAATAGTCCTTGTTTCTGCGATATTGCATAAAAATGTTCTGCAAGTACAAAAATAAACTGTTTGTAACAAAATCATGTTTTTATGACATTTATAATATAGCCCATTAGATGTTGTGTAAAAATCAACAAGATTTTTATGATTACAACACAAATGTTCAGCTATGATCCAGAAAAGGATACACCAAAAATAAACGTTTTATTTAAAAGGAAAGGCCACAAAGTTGAAAATAAAGAGTGTAAAATAAATTCTACAGAGAACTTTTTTTTTCACTGAATGTCAGACCTCAATTTTTCAACTGTCTGTCTTTTTAAGAGAGATCTTTTGAGCTCAGTGGGACAAACCTGGTTAAACTAAAGTTGATATTATTATTATTTCAGTGGTTCATCTTGGTTTTAGATCATGCAGAAAATTCTTTTTGGTTTGGGATTCATTGAAAAGGATCAGTGCTCCAACTCTAATTTAAGGAATATATTGTAGGCCAGTTGTAAATTGTTGCCATTTTACAAAACAAGAAACCAAAGATTCATATTAGCTTAACATTTCTAAAAGAAGACCCTAATATCATTCACAGTTGCTTTTTTCCCCCCAAGCCTAGTCACATTTTCAACTTTTGGCCACCCAACAAGAACGTAGCTAAAATGTGCCAATTATTTATTTGAAATTAATTTCTTGCTTTAGTTGCTGACTTTTTGTCATAAGATTATAATACGTTACGCATACATTTAGTCTATTTCATCAACAGAAACAGCCTTGCTAATTGAACTAGCTTGTGTCCTACTTCATCAGTGCTAATGTTTAGCTAAGCCAACAGATGGAGTCACTGGCTGTGATATCTACTGACATGATTGTATTTATAACACTTTCTATGTGGATCCAAATTCACCCTGATTAAAGACATACTGGGCTCCAACTATGGTGGAATAAGATATTGATTTCATCGACATCGTCCTCAGATTTAGGCTAGTTGTTTCCCACTTCCTGTGTGCATAGTTAAGCTAACTGATGAAGATTCATTTGCTTAAGTTGCTGCCCATTTGTCTCAGTATATATATGCAGACTCAATGAGATCTTAAAGTTAAAGACATCTTAAAGACATCCTGGACTTATATTATCCATCTCATCTGCATCATCTTATTAGGTTGACTCTTCCACTTTTCCCCATGCATAGCAAAACTAACTGGCTGTTAGAGCCTCGTTGGCCTTCACCAAGTTTCGTATAAATCGTGCACATATACAATTGATCTTCAAGAAAGACACAGTGGAATTTAATTATGGTAGAATAAGTTATTTATTTCACCTTACTTTTACTTTGTTGTATTTAGCACAAGCCATTTTCTTCCATTTACTATAATATTGAACTTAAGCTAGCTGGTTCCCCCTTCCTCTATGCAGTGTTGTACTAAGAAATTTGATTTTTTTAGTTACAATTAAAAAAAAATACAATAAAAACACCCTAAGAAGGGAAATTTTTGTTTTGGAGGATTGAAGATCACCAAATCGCCCTGAGCTCAATATCCAATATGGCTGCCATGCATATAAAATACAGTGAAAGATGCTTGGCTATAAACTATTCATGAGCTTTTTGTCAGATTCACTCTCATTAAGCCAACAAAATACTGTAAATTTCTGTTTGGAAACGCATTTCTTCAGTGTTTGAACACATAAAATAAAGATTATTGCAGATAGCCTACGACAATATAACAAATCCCACTAGTCTTCCAATTTGACACATGAAAAAATTCGACCTGGGGTGTGATATGAACCCCAGATCTGTGTTCACACATCATAGAGGGAATGGAGCACAACATAACTGGCTATTGAAGGATCATTGACTTAACTGGATGCTGGATATCAATTAGCTTCCTCCTAAATTAGAACACTGGCATCTAAACTATAATGCAATTATATGAATATTTTGTTCTCATCTGTACATCAACAGTAGATTGAACAATATCACAAATGTGCTTTGCATTTGTTTTAGCTCCTGCATGTTGTAGTGGTAGGAAAAGTTCTTCCACGTTTTGGCCCAGATACTTTGCATATCTTAAACACTGTTTTTAGGTATTGTGAGTGCAATGATCTGATTTTAAATTGTTGAAATACCAAAGGTTTAAGTGTAACCGCCGTCTGATATACTAAGTGTGTAAAATAAAAAAATAAAAAATTTAAAAAATTAATGGGAGTTGGAGGGTGAATAAATACCTGTTTTCTTTTTACCAGTTTACGTGGGAACTAAAAACACAAGACAGCATAAAAACTGTCCAATCTTTCTCACACAATCTTTCCACAGCTTCATCTTACACTTAGTAACAACATTGCTGCAAACAGATAGAGAATGGTAATGCATTCTTCTTTGTCTGTACAGATGAATATATATCTATATATATTCTGTGAGCTGTATGTAGCATGAGGATTGTTTGCAGATTTTAAGGCAGATACACCAAATGCTAAGTCAGCTTTTACATGTGTGCATTGAGGAAAGAAATACTGAAGGTTAATGGTGAAAAAGAGAAACAGCCTTTAAAGTTTTCCTGTGAGGTGCAGCTGTTGAGGTTGGCTGAGGGTGGAGAACGCAGGGTGGGTGTCAGCCCCTGCTTGGCCTAGAGCTGGAGGCAGATGCTGGGTCAAGGCACTAGATGTGAAGGGCCCCTGTCCCTGAGGCTCTGTAAAGTGGCCCTGAGGGACTTGTGCTGCTGCTTGTCTCTATGGCCGAAGAGCTTTTACCTGCTGCTCTGACTCCAACTTTTCTGAAATGCCATAAAAACAAAACAGTCTATTATCCAAGAAAATTAAACCCCTTTTTTTTTTTTACAGGAGAGAAGCGGAAGACATGCAGCAAATGGCCGAAAATCCTGGTCCGAGACAGATCCACTGTTTTCCTACCTAAAAGCCTACCTGCTCAAACTATTGAATTATCTCTTCATATTTGGCAAAGGCCAGGTAGCAAGACGTTTAATTCAGATGTGTTAAATTAAGGAAAAGAGCTAGATACCAGCCCTAGAGGACTGATTTTGGACATCACTGACCTACAGTACGACGGCCAGAGGGAACGAATGACGTGATCTATCATTCGTTTTTCAAACCGCGCTGATAAAGCTAGCCTGACCCAAAGCTTTTGTAGGGGGAAGAGTGAAGACTAAAAAAGAATATAAAGAAGGCTCCAATTAGGAAAAAAAAATCCATTTACAAACATGAAAGGGAGACGACTACTCGTAGCTCGATAAAACAGCCTTATTAACCTGTACTGGGTGTGTGTTTCCATTTGGGTACTTTACGTCTAATGGGGCTTTTCAGTTTCTTAGTCTGTTTTTAGCAAATGTATTCACTTTTGCATCTATTCAGGAGCAGCTTTTTCTTTGGAGGTGAAAAAAAAATCCTCCTGTTCCTGTGTGTCTCTTTTAGACTCCAATACACTCACGTTATATCTGCAGATAAAGATGTGCTATTTACTCCATGCTGAGGTGATTTAGTTACTCTTCCTTACTGGTGAATATGCAGAATATCAGCTCATAATATAAAATTTTCTAAATATATTTAGAAAAATGTTCTCAAATATCTCAAAAAATAACATAAAATTCTATCTCTGGTTTTCTCTGTGCGCGTCTAGTTTTCTGCAGACTAAATGGAAACAGCTGTATTAATACCTTTTAATGGAGGTGCTGGGAGTTTCCTTCTCTGATGGCGCGATGAGTCCAGTGTTTCAGGCTGGAATAGACACAGTTATGTAGTTTACAAACTCCAAAACCCGCAAAACTGGATTTTGATGGAGGTCATGTTATGGTACGCTACTTTCTATTAGCAAAAATTTTTAGAATATGAAAAAAAGAGAATCTGAAGGGCAGAGATACCTTGGACTTTGGCTTTATCTTTGAGAAGCGATTGCAGACAGTCACATTTAACCCAGCTGTTTTCAGAGCTGAAATTCTGGCCTCGATGTTTGATATCTTCAAAACAAAGACAAGTCATCCACAAGAAGACCTTTGACTTATGAACAAGCACTGCATATTTTTTATTTCCCCCCCAAACAAACAATCCTACTAAGTACCTGTAGTTCAGACTGCTGGACCTGAGCTGCTGCAGTGGCGACTTGGTCCTCCAGGAAGGCCAGATCAGTGTCTGTGGTCCCACTGCTAATACTGCGGGCACATTGCTCCAGTTCTCCTAGCGCCCCCTCCAGGCCATACACAGCTCCAGCAGCCAGATACACCTGCAGAGTCAAGAAGAGCTGAACCGTCGGTGCCCGTCAGCAACCTTCGTTCAGTCTGATACGGGCACATAGCTTACATTCTCCTCCATCTTGGTCAGCCTCTGGTCCAGCCTGCGTGACTCGGAGCTGCTGGATATGGGAGAGGCACTCATGGACTCGGACGGGGTGTAGCTCTCACCGCCAGCCTCTCCGATCAGATCCTCTGTGGCGTTCAAGACCTTCAGCACTTCTGTGGTGATGCTGCACAGTGAGGCTGCTGAATACTTTTGCTTTGATCGGAAAACAAAGAAGCACATGTGCCTATTTGTTAGCGTCAGTAATCAAGAGTGCAAAAATGCAAGTAATCCATTCCTTTGTGTAAAAAAAAAACTGAAAAAAAAAGTTAAAAACAAACATTTTCTAGCATCAAAGGAATTTAGTATACGATTGTAAAAGTAGATGCAAAGACATAAGTGCATTTTTATTGGACTCATCGGGTAAATAATTTAAGTCCAATTAAGGACAGAAAAAGACATTCTTTTTTCTTTTCTAGAAATCCTAACCTCAGAACTCTCAGTTTGTACAAAAACACATTGAAGGGACACACATCAACCTTGTTAGAGCTCGAAATTAATCAGAAACAGCAGGAGAGAAAAAACAAGAACATGAGATATGACACAAATTAGGAGAAATATGCCCAAAAGCAGACAGACAAATTTATAGAGATGGGTGGTGTCTTAAATATCAAAACAGCATCAGAATAAACAGCATGTGTTGATTAACAAACAGATGAATTTGCAGGAATTAGCTCATTTGATTACTAATTTATCACATTTATTTTGTGGTAAACTGGTCAGCAAGAAAGCTGTGTGTTCAAACCCTGGTCTGTGTGGAGTTTGATGTTCTCTCCGTATGTGTGTAGGTACTCTGGCTTACGGAGAGCCATTTTAGTCAAAATTAAATAAATAAATAAATAAATGGCTCTCCATATGCATGGGAAACAGGAAGTCCTGGATTACTAATTAAAGGTTCTAAATAAAAGGGCTCCAGTTATGTTTATTTTACAAAATTTCTTAAAGGTACCAATAATTGAGCCCCAAATAATTTTGTAAAAATGAGTTATTTTGTTAGATTAGTTAAATTATTTTCTTCACATCTTCCCCGCAGGTTCCAGTGCATGTGAAGGAGTGTGTGTGTGTGTGTGTGTGTGTGTGTGTGTGTGTGTGTGCGCGTGACTGAATAGCAAAGATGTAAAAGCAAAAACAGCGGCTGATGTATTCCCCCTGAAGAGACAGACACACTGCGGACATAAAGGGAGACGTGTTTTGATCAATAATGAATAAATCGTTGGGTGGCACTTTGATCAGTCCCTTCTCAGGCTTATTGATCCTATTTTAAGCAAGTGTGACTCTCTGAAAGGTGTTTTGAGGTAATGTTAGAAGAAACAGGCACATGGATGGGAACAAAACAAAGGAGGTGGCATCTTTTCTTTCATCCCAATTCAGTGATGTCGGCCATGAGATATGTATCGATCTGAGCCGCTCAATAGCCGCGTGTGAAGACGTCCTCGTCCACTGGAAGGAGCCGGCATCACACAGTCTAACGTATGTGTGGCTGTTTATGTTTGTTCTTTTACTCTGAGCCTCGTTTTCTCGCCGTCTTGTTACATTTCTAACGGGAACATGGACCTGCAGCATCGCACGCACCTTCGTCCAATGATCCACTCCTAAAGCCTAAGGAAATTCTGCTCAGCTACACACAGGCAAGAATTGAAACAAAACACCTGCAGCTGTAGCGAGCCATCATCCGTCTTAATTAACCGTTGTTTTACCAAGAAGTCCCTTGAAATAAAATGTTAATTTCAAAGGGAGACCAGGTGAAAAGGCGCACAGAGGCTTATGTTACCCCGATACGAATCTTTGTTCATGTTTTCTGAAAAACAAAAGCCAGCTTCTTATTTGTGCACGTACATGCTGACGATGACGCAGAGGAGGAATATAGCGGATAATTACATCAGCCGGGCGGCTACGCAATATGGAAGAGTCACTACTTCACATTGATTCAGTTAATAAAAGCCGAACTCTGCGCGGCTGTCTTTGAAAAGGGTGCACGTTTGATGCAAAAGCTGAAAATGGACAGAAAAGACCAAAAAAAGGAAAAAAAATTCTCCCCCAATGAATTCCCAAAAGGGGGATAAGAAAACGGACAGAAATAGATGTTACGACTACATTTTCCATTCACCTTGTCGGAAGCAGGCGTGACTAAGAAGCATTCATGATGTCCCTATTGACCAACCATAACTCTCACTTTTCAGAGGGATGTGTGTGTGTGAGTGTGTGTGATTCTACCTGACTTTGTGCTGATTAGTCAGAGTTGACTGGAAAACAACTATTAAGCTAAGACGCTGCAGTAAGGACTTCTAATTACAATAATTTCATAAGCATTTTATTTCACTGTCTTGTGTTTTGATGTGTGATATTGGTTCCCATTTGTACTAATTTAATATGTGCATATCTGACTTAAAAAAAAAACAAAAACCATCATAGATGTGTTGTCTGTTGTCTTCCTTTCTAAATGGAAAGTCAAACATACAGAGCCTCAGAAAAGTAACCAACCCCTGATTCTTTTCCAGTTTTCCTCTCATTACAGCTATTAACATCAGTCTTACAGTTATTGTTGTTTTATGTGCTACACAAACAAAATGTAACAGATAATTAGAAAGGGGAAGGAAAATTTAAATAGGCCAATTAATGAAACAACCTGGAGAGAACATGCAAACTCCATGCAGAAAGACTCCAGCTGGGATTTGAACCCACAACCTTCTGGCAGCGGTCATACCACCTGCTCCACTGTGCAGCCCTAACCTACTTTTATTTCTACAACATGTTGAACACCAGATATTCCCTCCATTCTGCTATACAATCACACACTGCTTTCTGTAGTTCCATGAGATACAATCCCAATTAGATAAACTGATGTCGTTTAACAGGTATGAATACTTTCGCAGTGCGGCGTGTGCAGAGGAGAACGGAGGCAGACGTCTTTGGTGTGTGATGAAAAAATTACCGGACCAACGGCTGTGATTCATTCTGACCTTTGGAGGCTTTCATTATTAAAAATGTTTTTTTCCACAGAGAGAAGTTGCCAACTCATGCGCTTTAATGGTTTTACACCATGCTGGATTACGTTGAGAGTGAAGCAGATGTTTGAGTGCCTGCAAAGGCGGGACGACTCGCTTTGCTCTCCGGCCGCACAATCATCTCACCTGCTGCAAGACGGAAGAGAGCAACTGAAGCCTCTGTTGTTGTTCCAAGTCATTCTGTCCCACCTGATACAAACACGCAAACACACACACACACACACACACACACACACACACACACACACACACACACACACACACACACACACACACACACACA
>CAEGAF010050032.1:0-40277 GCA_903067075.1 Micropoecilia bifurca
AATATATTTTCAGTGTTAAAAAAATTCAGCATATAAAAAAATTATATAAAAATAACTTTAAATTTATATATATATATATATATATATATATATATATATATATATATATAATAAGAAAGCTTCTTTTATTTTCTGATCATCTGTGCCTTTCTTACAAAAGTGTTGATGAAATTTTCTTAGGATGTTTCTCATCTGCTGCTTTAATGTGGATTTCGGAAGCTGTGGTAATATTACTTGTATTAAGTTGCTGAAAATATCCGGAAACATTTGTCTCATCAAATAGGTATCTACCAAAGTTTCTGAGTTGCAATGAAGTGAACTAAATAGAATCAAAAACTCCGCTTGTTCGGAAACGATGCCTTCATTAAGCTGCAAGATGTCTTCTACCATATCAATCTAGAAAAACATGCTAAAGGAGAAGTTTTTAAAATGAAAATGTAAGCTTATGCACAGCAGGCAGTCTAAACCAGCGGTCTCAAACTTATGTCCTTACGGGCCAGTTGCCCTGCAACTTTTAGATGTCTCTGTGTTTCAGCACTCCTGGCTCAGGTATTAGCTCCTGAGCAGAACTCTGTAGAGCTTGGCTGCATGCTAGGGAGGCAGTTTTATTTCAGATGTGTAGGAGAAGTTGCAGGACTCTGATGCTTTAGGACTGCAGCTTGAGACCATTGGTCTAATGGTATGTACCCAGAATTTGATAGTGTGTTTTTTTTTCTGCATAAAGCAGTTCATGTAGATGCATGAATGTGTAATCATCCATCTCTGAAGGGGGTCTAAGGGACTTCCTCTTAGTCATATTTTGTCCTAGAAACCACTGACCTGCTGTAAATATGTTACTCTAAATTAATGGCGAAGTCTAATTTAAAGACATTTGCAGGCACTTCAATTTTTTTTTTTTTGTCATATGTTTCATATTGACCAACTGTTCTGCTGCAAAATGTCTAGAAAGGCTGAAGGAAGCAGATACCTTACATACAGAGTCCATGTTTTCCTGTTCCAGTGAATTAAAATGTATTAAGGAACTGTTGCGAGTTCCTTTCAGCTTTGTATGAAAAAATGAGGTGAAATTGAAAAATTCATGCCTTGAGGGGTTGGTAGATTTTTCTCTCTAGTATTAATTTTGTGGAGTTCTTTTTTGTTTTTGTTTTTTAGAGACTTTATGAAACTTATTCTAATTTTCATAGTGTTGCCCCAGGATTTAAATCTGCTACTGTTGAGAGTGTGTAATCCTGACTAGATTAAAGCACTTACAGTAGTTACAAGAGGATGTATCAAACACATGTGGATGTGTAGTTGTTCCTTATGTACTAGTTGCCTCTAGATTAAAAATTTAAGGTCAGCTAATGGATAATCCCTGATTGCTGGCAGTAACTGTTGCTTCTGTTGGGTTATGTCCTTTACATGTACCAGCAAAATGCCAAAATAGCTACTTTTCTTGAGGTTCTCATTCCAATGATGACTTGAATAAATCCATCTTGTCAGGAGCAGCTAGCCGCTTCTTAACTCACATGGATACAGTTAGGGTAGACTTTTACTATCCACTGCTTCTGAGTTTTGGATTTACCGTATTTTTACGGACTATAAGCCGCTATTTTTTTCCCATACTTTGAACTATGTGGCTTATAGCCCAGTGAGGCTTTTCTGTGGATTTTTCTTCAACTGCCAGGGGGCTCTTTGGCAGGAAGTGAATCATTTGAAATCAAAGAAGAAAGCACTAATTTTCATTTAGAACAAGCACATGCTAGCAGCAGGCACGACAGAGATACCAGTGGCTTATATATGTACGTTTCCTGTTTTTGTTTTTCTTTGTTTCTTTTTTTTTTTTTTTACTTTGTGGGTGCGGCTTATAGTGAGGTGCGCTCTATCGTCCGGAAAATACGGTATTTAAATAATCTTGTTCATCTGAGGTTGACTAATTTTTTTATTATTATTATTAATATTTAGGACCTTCTAGAAACCAGAGCAGCTTCCCATTTATCTTCTATTTTGTTAAACCTTACATTAGAGTGAATACTGTGACTGTATGTTCATACACACATATTTATAAATATATGTGTGTACATGTATGTGAAAGTCTATGAGACTATTGTAAATGGCCTACCTCTGCCTTATATTTTGTTGTATAATGTTTCTATTATGGACAATGGAAATATGTGTAGAGTACTTGTTAAAAAATGGCTCACACCTCCTGATAAATTATTTTCTGTATTTTGATGATTTTCTACATGGAGATTGTGTGGATGAACAAAAATACTTCAAAATAACTTTCAGTGAACCTTTCTTTTATCTGCACCTTTCTAACTTTTGCTTTCACATATTTCTTCGAATGACCCAAGCATGGTAAACATTTGTCTGTTTTTTTGGTTTTTTTTCAAGTTTGCAATCCAACAATTTATTACTGATTTTCTTCATCAGCGTCGCCCACAAAAAACATCCACCGACAGCTTTCCAGAAGCATTGGGAGGTGTATCCAAACTTTTAACTGGTACTTTGTAATGATAGTGTGCCGACATGGCTCAATTATAGTGGAATTTTTAGATTTTTTTTTAACAAACTTTTTAATTTCATTAAAATTACTACCTCAACCTGCAGCAAAATATCTTCAGTAGAGTTCTGTTTTTGTTGCAACAAACCTAATTTGTAGTTCTGTAGTTTTCCTTTTAAGTGAACCCATTTGAAAATAGCTTATGATGACACTGCATTTACAGGTACATTTAAAGAATAATGTGAAAAAGTGAAATCTTTATTTTAGAAATTCAACTGTTTATTTATATAGTGCCGCTTCACAACATATGTCATAGGTACTTTACAAAAAAACAGACATTCTGTCCTTGTCAAACTGTTCAGTAGCTTTAATTATTCAAAGCAGTTTAACAAGTTTCTATAGAGTCACTATCAGTGAAACTTGTATAAAATGTAGAGTGAAATATTTCAAGTCTTTATAATGCATCTGAAAAGTATTCGCAGCACTACAGCCTAATTTCAAATTCGTATTCTCTTTCCTGATGGGTCATTATGACAATGTGAAACATTATTTGTTTTTGCAAATGTATTACAAAGGAAAACTAAAAACATATTTACATAACTATTAAGAGCTTTGTTGATCCACCTTTGGCAGCAATTACAGCCTTCAGTCTTTTTGAATATTTTGCCACAAGCTTGGCATAATTGCCATTAGGCAGTTTGGCAAGTTCATCTTTGCAGTACTTTTCAAACTCCATCATATTTGATGGGAGATGACTGTGCAGCCATTTTCAGATTTCTCCAGAAATGCTCAAACCCGGGGCTTTATGTAAGAGTGCGCAGTTTTCACACTAAAACCTGCCGTACGGACAAATCAACAAAAGTTAACAAAAACAAAAAAAAAATCCGGACGTATAAAGCCGTGCGCACAGACGTGGCTGCGTACCTATAAATACATATGTAAATTAGTATAAATACCCGGAAATCTGCCACCAGGTGAAGCAATAGCCATGGCAACGTCCTTTGAAGCAATATAGATATTTATATGTTTTTATTTAAAAGGTGCTTTGGGAGCGCACGTCACCTCACAAAAATAAAAATACATTTTAAAAAAGAATATTTAAAAATAAAATACAGTCTGGATTAATCTTAAGTGATAATAAACCAACATTTACCGACAGATCAATATGCTCTGATCAAACTGAATCCTATTGGATTCAGTTTGATCAGAGCCAAAGCGCTTCAAAATGACCTTGTGCCACCTAATTATGTGCTGCTACTTGTATACGTGTGATTGTAGACAAACTTTAGTGGCGCACGAGACGGGTCAATATGACGCACTTTCATCTCGCTCTTGGTGACAGAGGAATATAGAAGTATGGTGCTAAGAATCCTGGGAAAATAGCAGAAAATCAGCTCCGGTTCACTAGAAATAACGTGCCGGTTTCACCACTTACTGAGGAGCACAGCAGCCTGTATTCACGTAGGAATCCATCAGAAAGGATCCACAACACAGAATGCAGGTCACCTACAAATCATATGATAGGCAAGTAGTCCCACCATGTGGTGCTATATTGTATGGCAGTAGCAGGTGTTTAGTCCCAAGTGGTGAGGAAAAAGGCTGGCCTCACTGACCGCTGAAAGAGCAACAGAAAGTCCATCATAGTGTTGCACAACACCCGCATATTTCCCATGTCTCCAGCTGATCCCCGGTATAAACACAGTCTCTGAACAAAAAGCTCGTAAAAAAACGAAAACAAAAGCAGGGTTGACCAGAAGTCATCTTTACTATAAGCTAAGTATTAATTAGCACATTACACATTTAAAAAATACAAGCGTTTTTAAGGAAATGGAGATGGGGAGGTGAAGTACAGAAGAGAGCAAAGGTTGGGCGACACTGGCAAATACACGACGGAGACAACACTGCTGATGCTGGGGGTGTTTCTGATCAAGCTTTGCATTTCTGCAGTTGTTTCTGGGGGAGGAGTTCAGTTTTTCAAAGATTGTCATATACTGTAAAATTTGCATACTGCAGCTTTAAGTGGGTCTCACACTATAAACTGTTAAACAATATATATATCACAAAGGCATTTTCCCCCAAATAGGGATAAGGTGCTATTAATAAAGCAGTAACATCAGTTGTAGATGAGCGAGACTCAAAAGTTATTCATTTTTAAGTACCAGAATAACGAGAAAGAAAGAAAGAAAAAATGTTTATTTGTAAGCACGTACAAGAACGGTGTCATCATTTTGTTGGAAGTAATGTTTGCCAATTGTTGAAGAGGGAAATAAATTGACAAAATAAACTGTTTTTACATTTATACAAGATCTCAACAAAAACTAAATTCATATTGTTAATTTGACTCAACAATATGGTCAACAATTAATTAGGCTACAGATTAAATATAAAATGGATTTATAGGTTTTTAGCCAAACATACATCAAAAGGTTTCTGTTGATGGAAACCATTGACCAATTTGAATGATGAATAACATTTACTGCTGCGTTTTATAAATAGGATCAAGTTGAAATGATATATGTGTAAACAAACAGCATCTGTTTGTTTCGTAAAGTGCTTTGAAAATAGGGCTGCACAATATTAGAAAATCTTGTGACGGTGATAACTTTGGTAAATATTTTGTCCACAACATCAGTTCCTCCTTTCCTTCCTGACCTGTCCTTCCATTGCTCTCTGACCTTTAGCATTTTATCTAAAATTGTTAGTGTTTGGTGTGAGCAGACTATCAAACTGGTTAAACATAGCATTAGCATAATAGAAAAACTTAAGTTCATTACAGTCAAATTACATTAGCCAAAAATTATTGCGCTCCAAACAGTCCTGTTCAATATGAATATTGCACACAGTTTATATTGTGATGACAAAATGTTTGTGATAAATTGTGCAGCCCTACTTGAAATGTTTCTTGTTGAATCAGAGCCATAAAATCAAACTGATTTGAACCGACATAACTCCAAAAGCAGACGTACATTGAAGCTTTTTACACACTGGTTGAGAACATCCACACGTTAAGATGCTAACAGAACAAAGTGTGTGTTACTTTTTCAGCTGACATATAACTTATCCTACAAACATGACACTGAAATTCCTTAGATGTACCAAATTCGCACATGTGAGGATGAAAGGACACACATGGAGATGTACAGAAAGGAATATTTACTTCTGTTGTCATTCAAATAGGCTTTGCATGACATGCATACTGCACAGTTTATCTCCATAGAAACACATAGCAATTACTACAGAGCTCTGTTGATTCGGATTAGCCGTCTCTTCTGAACAGAACATTACAATTACATCACAAATTAGCCATGCAAGCATTTTACATGTTCCCCTGATGATGCTCAGAATCAGAAGAAGCTCCGCCTGGGTCACTTGCTCTGCTGAAGGTACTGCTGGGTGAACATATTGAGCTCACTGTCCAACCAGCCTGCCTTGTTCCTAACGGGAAAAAAAAGATGGAATTCAGTTCTGCATTTAGGCATCAGTCAGTGTCTGATAGGGTAAAAATAAATACTAATAAAAATAGTAGCCGCTGCACGTAAGCTCGACATGAACGGATCCATGGGAGATGGAGGGTTAGCAGATTTATTAAAGACGTAGCCCTCTGCTGCCTCCTTGTGGAAAACCGAGAGAGGCGGAGATACCAGTGGCTTATAGCCTAGTGCAGCTTGTATATATGTACGTTTCCAGTTTTTTTTATTTCATAGATGCGGCTTATAGTGAGGCGCACTCTATAGTCCAGAAATTACGGTATTTGTGCCCCACACCCACCCACAAGGAAATATTAGGGAACCCAAAACAGTTTTCTCTTAAAACGGGCTTCAGTAAATCTTTAGTGCTACAGCCAAAAAAAATTTTTAAAAAAGGATAGCTCAGAAATGGCTTCAACCTGACCCCACTGATGCTAAAGGACTGACAAACTGATGGAGAAAACACACAAAATGGAAAAGTCAACGTTTATATGCCGAGACTGCAGGCGGATCTTTACAAAAAGAGATGGAGCAAATGGACTAGATTTCTAGAGAAAAACTGAATCAGGTCTCCTATTCTTTGATGTTATATATGCTGCTCTAAAATCGGAAAGTAAATCTGAATGCTGCTTCACACCTGTAACTGTTTATCTTTGTCAGCATGTAAGTGATTTCTCTTGCCAACAGTTGTTCTGTTCTTTGTTTTGTATGGGATCGATAAACAGGTTTCAGAATAGAAATTCCCCCCTTGCGCAGTCATGTGGTCAGCGAAGACGCCGACATGCAGCCCATCCTGTAACTCCAAGCACATCTTACCGTAGTAGTTTAGCCTTGCTCTGAAGATTGTCCAAGAGCTCAATCTTCCTGTTCATTTCATTGACTTCGTCTTCGAGGTTTTGACGGGTGACGTCTACCTGCTGGCACAGCTGTGCAAACACGCTTGTCAGCTCTCTGTCAAAGACAAGACCGAAACACAAGTTCACACAGCTCTGTAGTGACTAAGTTGTAGACACTTTTTACTGTCGGAACACGTAATCCTGAGTTTTGCATCCATTCACATCACGGTTGAAACTCACTGCTGGACTTGGTGGCTGCAGTTGGATCCAGTGTAGCTGACAATTAGCTGCAGCTTCTCACTGGCGTAGTCCACAAACTGTCGCTTGAAGGCTCTTTCTTTGGCTTTGGTCGTCCATGTGAGTCGCTCGTAGACGTAGAGAAGCCCATAAAGACCCAGTGACAACGCAATCAGGCGCCAACCCACTGCCTTCCAAATCTGCACACAGTAGCAAGAGCCTCAAGTTATCTTAAATGCTTTGGTGTCAAAACATACTGAAGAAAACAATTATCACTCCCACAGCCTTGTCTGTAGCCCCTGTTGATATTTATTGTTTTACATACATTTCTACTGTATAATATTTCGACCCATTTAAAAATTGTTCCCACATTGAAATTTTTCCAGAGCCTGAAAAAGATGTAATCAATGACCCCCCATCGATTTCAGCGTCTAATAAGAGAGGCAGAGTCTTATAATGAATTATATTTTAATGAACTATGCAGGCAGTGTGACTTGAGAAATGAAGTGATATTAATGGGAGACTTTAACAAAAAGGGGAACAATAAAGACAAGAGAAGGAAATTAAATAATATACCGAGTAGGATTTTAAACAGGTAATAACAAAGCCAAACCAGAAGACTTGGACTTGGTGCTTTGCAGGAAGACACACTTAACCAGGACTGGCTAACTCCAACAAAAACAGTTAAGCTAATTTCAAGCAGCATCACAAAGACACAGAGCTAACCAATAGCAGCTTTTTATGACTACGCAGATTTGGAATGACTTCATAAAAATGTATTTGACCCTGTTATTAACTTACCACACCGCCGACCACAAGGACACCCATGGAGGTACGCGACGTAAGAGATGCGAGACCTGTCACCATGGTGACCATGAGCTCTTCCTGAGTCACAGAACTTTGTGGGAATGGAGGCATGCTGGTGCTGACTGGTGTTAGGGCCATGGGCCGAGGAACCTGCAAGTTTAGCAGCAAAAAAAAGAAGCATAGCTCTCTTTTATTTGGGCGTCAGTAAAGGTCCTGCTTCTACAGCACCACAACCTTTCTTTGGTTTATTATTGACCAAAGCACACCAATGCTACCAGTATTTCAAAGGAGAAACTTGCTAAAATAATAGATTACAGAACAAGGTTCTTTATCACCACAGGCCAATTTAATGCCATCCAGATGTGACTAACCAAGCAGTTTCTTTTTCCAAAACCTGGGGAAAATTACCTGGTCGCTGTAGCCCATGAGGGCCCGTCGGGTGTTCTTGGGCCCTAGAAACCGGTTGACAAGCATGGTCCAGCCAAGGGAAAAGTGGAAGCTGATATCCTCTTGAAAATCACTACAGAGCTTGTCACAGGCCAGGTCGTATGTAAGGTTGAAGAACTGACGAGGAATGATCTTGTTGGCCTGATCTCTGATCGAATTTGGCAGCAGAGGCTTCAGGCCCTCTGTAATAAAAATGATTTCAAAATCAGTTGAGATCAATTTACATTTACTGAGACAAAACACCATCCGTGAGATGATGACAAAAAGAAGCATAAAACAGTTTATTGCTGGGATCAATAATAACAGAAACCCAATTTAAATAGATGGTGAAAGTGATTTTTTCATTAAAATATGATCAAAATGCTCATCTCCCTAATAACAACAATGTGCAAACTGTAAGTGCAAACTTTAAGCTGAGTTTGTGAGCTCATTAACTCCCCGTCTCCCTCCCTGAAAGCATTGTTTTCTTCATAAGAAGTCCCTTTAAGACAGAGGTTGTCAGACTGACCCTGGTCACGTCCCTGTGACACGACGGCACAGATTCACAGTTTTCAAGTTAAGGAGACAACACTGTGGCTGATACCAGCAGGAGAAATGATGGCCTCAACAAGAGATTTACAGAAGATCTGCAGCATCCTGCTGCAAAACCTGATCTGAGCTTCCTCAAGAAGTCCAGTCTGCTCTGATCCTTCTCGACGGCTTCACTGTTGCGTCTCCAGTCCATTCTGTTGTCCTGGCGAACGCTGAGCTATTTATATCCCTCAACCACTTACACTTCTACTGCCAAGATGGACATGGGGTTTGATTTAACCCTGCACAAAACACTGCATTTCAATGTGGGGACAGAGAGGTGCTAGTTTAGTTTGCTGATAACAGACACATAACTAAGGGTCAGAGGTGTTCATGAAGACTCGCACATCAAGCTGTATGAAGTCTAATGAAAACATAGACATTACTGATTTAACATTGTAGCTTGCAGCAATATAATAAATGACACAAACCAGACATGATACCATGTAGAGACAACAGACAAGAAGTATTAGTATTTAGCTGCCTGATATTTTACCTATCATCTCCATTTGTGTGGCCTGCAGGGCGTTCGTGATGGAGCTTGAGCACCTTTCGGACATGGTCTTCCCCAGACCGTCCTCCATGTACCGATGAAGTTCCTAAAACACAAAATGACCTTGTTGTTTATCGTTAAAACTGGACAACTGTTTGGGAGTTTAGCAAAAACTTCAAACTTAATTCAAACTGAACGAGGAACTAAAATAAAACATCCATCAAATCCGTTGGTTTAAAACTCATATAACACAATTAACTTTACATGCTTGTCAGGCTGCAGGAAAATGGCATACATCTCCCACTCTCCACAGTTACCTCTGCTTCCTCACTCAACACCTCTCCAAACCAGTTTAACCTCATGATAGGCTGGTGGCAAAATGACGCAAAAATAAATAAATAAAATGCTGCACAGTCTTGTTCAAGTGACCAAAAAACTATTTGCTTAAGTTTGTAAAGGCCACACCAGTAGCGACTGATTTGATCATTATTATTTAGAATACATATTATTATTTTGTGAAGGATTTCTCCTGTGTAATTTGAAAACATTTCTTACATTTAAAAGCAAGCATTATACCTTTCAGACTATAAGCCACTGCTTTTCTCATATGTTTTAAACACGGTGCTTCCATTGACTGAAAAGCACAACTTTTCAGTCAATGGGTTTAGAAAGGTTTGGACTGCGGCACGATGAAGAAGACAGGACAAACTCCAGAGCAAATTCGCCTCTAGACAAAAGTGACAATGAAACGAGTTCAATTCCAACACTGAAGAAGGCGACTTTAGTGCGTAGGTAGTGATCAATGATCTTTCCTTTTCTTTTGTTTTTAAGCAGTCGTGGTACAAGCTGCTTAAAAATGTTAGATCTCATGTTACAACGTGGAAACCTGCAGAAGAGGCAGGTGCGACCTGTACATGTTCACTGCTTTTCTTGTCGAAGTTAGTGGGTGTGGTTTATAGTCCGATATGCACAATGATCTGGACGTTATGGTACTAAAAACTGTGTTCTGTGAAGATTGGGATTTAGTATTTAAAGTATAAATTCTACATTAGTTTCTTTGCTTAAAAAAAAGATTATGTAAAAAAGATACAGACTCAATTTCAAGGCGTTAAAGGTACAAAGTCAAATTTCATTTAAGTCATATTTCATTTAAACAGCATTTATATAGTAATCTAGCAACCAGTCAGGTTATCAAATAGATCTTTGAAACTTCTTTTATTTTGGCTGGGTGCAGATTTAAATATTACACCTTACACATTTCCAAATGTCATCATTCATTAAGATTAATCTTTTTTTTCCCCCCAGTTTTTTCTTAGCCAAAGAAACCATGAGTTCATTTTCTATTCTTCGATTCCTTACATTTACATAAAAATAGGGAAATTAGCCATTTGAGTTTGGTAGTTCTTGTTTCTAAATGAATATATGTTGACCCCAAAGTGCACCAAACAATGAAAGGTTTTGTTTTCTCCCATTTTTTAATTCTTTGATATGCACCAACTAATGAATGAACCATTTTAGAAACTACCAATTGAAACTCACATTTTTGTAGACCTTGAGGACCACAGGTGACGGGTGGAAGTCCATGTGGAAGTCATCCACTAGGACATGAAGCTTCCTTATTTCCTCTGCCATAGTGTTAGTTACCTGGACAGGACAACAGACACAGCATGTCAATTAGTAAATGTTCATGAATCGTTTTTCACATTCTAATTCACAGCCTATTGCTTTATTTTTTGTCATTTTGTTAAACCAATCTAACAATGGACAGTGGTCAAGGACAAAAGATTTACAGTCGGTCGAAATAAGATGTTTCTTTCAATGATAAAACGGTCATGTACACATTTTGTTTAATGTTTCTTAAACTCTGCTGGATTTTCCACCCTAATGCCATTCTGTTAACTTTACTTCTGCTATTGAAAATATATGAAATGAAAGCCACAATTTATCGAAGTTTCTATTTAATATGAATGTCATGAACTAAAATACAGTAACATTAAGCACATTTTAACAGTCGAGCACTGTCATTACTTTTAAAACAAATACTAAACATGATAACAGAGACTGTGATGTCACACGTCATAATTTTATCTCACCTGTCTCTCCACCTCCTCTGTGATCCTCTTGATCTTAGCCTTGCAGTCCATAGTCAACAGATCCAGTTGTTTCTCTATAAATTCCAGTCGTTGTTGACGATCCTCTTTTGTCTCCAAGCAGTAGAGTCTGAGCAAACATGCACAAAAGTACAAACTCATTGAGCTGGAGAAAGGAGTTTGATTACGACTTGCTGTAAAGATAAATTTTTTAAAAGTGGCACTAAGGGCACCGTGACATAGACAGACTAATATCTGGGAAGATGCTTCAAAAATAAGACAAGTATCTTTTTTAAATCCTATCAATTGCAACCAAAAAAACAAAACAAAAACTATAACCTGGTCTATAACCTGGAGACTCCCATCCCAGTTGGATCATTAGCAAGGAATTGTGGAGGAGATTCATTATAGACAAGCTGACATGTCTTCAAAGTACTCTCTTTCAACAAACGCTGGCCTAAATGATTTACATACAAAAGCAGAAAGGCATAATTAGATCTAACACTTTGCAGTATTGTTTTTTTCCCCCCACTAAACTACCAACCAGTCGCCCGCAAAATCCTGAATAAAACATTATTAAAATACGTTTTATTTTAATAATGAAAAATGTTACTAAAAAAAGCTTAGTGTTACGAATACTTTTGCAAAAGGCTGTCACACAAAACAATTTGACACCAAATTATTAGTGCATCTTCAGTTTGTGGGAGACACACCTCACTATGACGGCGCACGTGTTTCATCCTGATAGTACAACACACACTCACCTCTGTTCTTGGGCAGCTACATGCACCAGGTCCATAATGCGCCGCAGAGCTTCAGATATTTGCTTAGCTCTTACTGTGTGCTGTTCGAACTTGGTCTTCACCGCAGACTGAGATATGCACTCCTAAGTACAGCAAACCGATTAAACAGACAGTCAAGCAACCTGGACATCAAAGCAAAATGAGAATGTCTTGGAGTCTATAACCTGCTGCTATGAAAACTGTCATTTTGAAATGTGTGTATGAATGATGTGCAGAAGTTAGCTAAAACACGATAAGAGGAATGGAAATATATGTGATGATGCTCCACAGTTAAAGAGTCTTACTTCAAATCGCCTCTCAAAGTTTTGGAACTCAAACATTCGGGCTTGAAATCCCTCAGCTAGAGCGCCACCTGGATCAACGGCAAGAACAAAATCTAAATCCTATACACACGTCACATTTTTATTAATAACAAGACTGACTTTACATATAGGACAGTTATATATATTTTTCTTTAATAGCCCTAAAATGTTATTAATGCACACAAAACCTAGTAAAAAAAAAGCACAAGTATTAGACATTACAGAACAATTTTTTTTAAGTAAGAACACACTGCTGTTGTATTTTGCAACCTTTCAACAAATATTAGTTTTTTGCAGATTAATTTGATAGATTATTCTACTTTTTGTATGAACTCCAAAAACTACATTGGAGATAATATGGCTTGTTTTTTTTAAATAGCTTCTTCTAAATGTTAAAAAATGGATCCTTTTAATGGCTCTTTAAAGTGAACAGATCTTTAAGATTTGGTTCTCATAAAATCCATTGTTTGGTTGACAGTCATTGTAGGGGTTGGGATTATTGCAAGGTAATGCAAACTAACAGCGTTTGTTTTTTTCATGTCATTCTTTTGTTCAAATTAAAGAAAAAACACTCTCCCCAGCCTGGGCCCCCTGACACAAAGCCTGTTCAACTCCACAAGCAGTTAGAACCCAATCAACCTGATTCAGGCATCCCTTGGGCCTTCTGCACACGAGCCTGAAGCACTTCTTTAGCTGAGACGAAGAAGATGCGGTCGCTGGCCTGGGCTCTGTCGACAACGCCCAACTCATCCACAAGAAAATTAGTGCAGCGGTCCATGTGCTGTCTGCGAACCTGTATCCAGATAAACATACGTTGTAAAAAAACCACAGCAGATTTGGGAACAAAGGTTCTGAACTGACCAGGGGGCCTCATGTACAAGCCCTCCATACAGTTTACCATCAACATAACATCCCTCCAGAACTGAGACTGGAGACTGTCAGTTGGTTTCTTACAAATACAAGCAAATGACACCAAGAGTGTCATTTGCTTGTATTTGTAGTGATAGATTTACACTGTCTACACTTTCTGTTACAAATTTTAAAAACAAAAGATATTACACTTTTTCACTTGTTTACTGTAAGTTCAGTGTTTGTCTGTAGATGTTACTTTCAAGTAGTTCAGTGAATATGCCACACTTATAGTAAGTACTACTCAGCATTTCAAAATGCTATTTGGAGCATCTTTGCTACTATTTTCCCATAAGTGAAGGGATCTACTAGTGCAAATAGTATTTTTTTAAGAAATATTGACTTAAAACAAGCTCTTGCTAAAAATTAGAGAGAAGAACCTGTAAGCCATTTTTAATTGTCTTTAAAATATGACACTGGATGTTCAAAGGAGATATTTAAGGCTGTAACTGTAAGGTATTCAAAAGCAAGAGCATTTTAGTTTCATCTGATGTGTTGACATTTCCGACAAAAATTAAATGCTTGTCACGAAACTAGGTACCATAGTGTCAGAAGCTGATGCTACTACACTGTGGCAGCTTCTGGAAGCTACCAATACTAGCTATGTCATGAACCCTGCTGTCTTTGTCTTGAGGTAACAATAGTGCTGTTTTGCCAGTCTGTCTCGTTTTCATTCTGAAAATTACTTTTTTAGCAACATGTGCACACTTTTATCACATAATGTTGACTAACCTCCTCCATATATTCTGGCTCTGAAGCAGAGGCATCCCAGCGGTTGTTGAGGATAAAAACATTAGGACTGGAGAGACGCTGATTGACTTTATGAAAGAAAGACTTCTCCTGCAGAAAGTTAAGAAACGTCTTAAAACGGCTACCTGGAACACGATGGGCATTTAAATAATTTACATTAAACAAGCAATTGTGCAATTCCCAGTTACTTTAGCTTTATTTCATAAAATACTGGAGTCAGTTGTTTCTGCAGAACAAAGCTTTTGTGTCTCACTGTTTGCATGAGCGTGGATTCAGAGTTTGCTACTAGAACAAACACATCTGCATCAAGGCAGAACTTGTCAATCCAGCTGTCCAGCTCGGTGGTGACGTCGATGCCGGGGCTGGAGGGGAGAAAAGCAAGAAAAACTTAAGCTTTATGAGGCAGCGCCAGCTTTTGTGAAGAAAAGACCGGTTACATTTTCCTTCAAAACTGAGAATCAACACTCCAGTTAAAGCTAAAAATCAACTTTCAGCTAACCTGTCCAAAAGCACCAAATCATCTCTTAGTAAAGCACACTTGGCTTTAGGCCACATGACGCAGACCAGACTGCCAGCGTCCAGATCCACATCCTGAAGCAGAGCATGGGCCAGCTGGTTCACCGTCTGAGCAGAGACATCAACGGGTCAATTATTACTCACAAACAACATCCTACCACAAACTGACCTATTTAGTGTACACTGGTAGCTGGAGTCGTCAGTCAGGTCACTAACCGTTATGCTTTTCCTGTCCTCAGAGCCTTCAGTGAGCAGGAAGCCTTCATTGCCATCTGTGCCCTCCACCCTCAGGAAACAGTTGGTGGTGTGTCCGATTCCAGATGGTAAAACTTTATCACATAACATGGCATTGATCACAGAACTCTTCCCATTACTGGTTCTGTGAAAGAAAAGCATGTAAAGCCAGTTAAACCTGCAGTCATTTCAGAAACCTACCTACACTTTATCTGAAATGTTTGATATTTTGAGACAAGCAAAAACTCTGCTGCTAAATTTAAAATTGGATTTCTTCTGCTCTGTCATCGAATCTCATACGCGCCGAGTCGGGTGAACACGCGATCCGACCACACAGTCGCAAAAAACAGCAAGGCAAGAAAAGGATATCGGCAATTTTTCAACCTTCCCGTATTTTAGGGCGGCGCTTAGGTGGAGCTCAGCAGATGTCATGGTCGGACAGTGGGGAAGCAGAGGGGTTGAATTCAAAATTCAAATTCAAAAATACTTTATTGATCCCAAAGGGAAATTAAATAGTCTGTCAGTTTCCAAAACCACACAACAAAAACTTTTGTAAAAGAGTTCTTCAAATGGAAAGTTACATTTACTTTCCATTTGAGACCAATAAAAGGGAACTTAATTGAGTTTGAATGAGAATGTCAAAAAAAATGTCATTTAATTTTACCTTCCAAAGAAAACCACCTTCATATGCCTCCGCGCTAGAACTTCTCCTATTCCTGCCACCTTGGACAGGTAGCCGCAGACCTCCTGAACCTGCTCCTCAGTGGTCAGTGGGTCCAGCTGCTCATTTTTATAGGTATCTAAACAGTGAGAGACACAGTGGTTAGTTGTTTAATGATCTGCCTTATCCTTGAAACAATCCTAATATAATATTAGTATTTTGTATAATTTCAGACTTGAGCTGAAAACTATAGGGACAGGCAGTGTTGTACCCAATGTAAATTATCACACTGTTACATTTACAAGGCCACAGACTACTTACTAAAACTTGGAAAAAGTACATTTTACGCATATATGGTCTTCAAAGACAAAACGCAGGAGCACCAGAGATCTATCATAAGCAAATCAAATCAGTTATCTAAAAGAGGGATTGTTGTATCTACATAAAGATATTTTAATGGTTAAACTGGAGCGAAAAATATTTTCATATTCTAATTATAGAGAAGTGAGAAAAATCTTGAATTGGGAGCAGATCATTTCTGTTTGAGCAAAGAAGGACAACTTGGGACTCCAGATTTAAATGGGAAGGGAAAAATGCTGCCTAGCATAGAGTTTTATGGTAGCCAAATGTTACATATTTAGTATATAAATGTCTATTTTTGTCCATGTAAAGGTTTAGTTTGAGGATTTCTCCAGTGTTGAAGACAATATAGTCATTTCATTAAGATTATATTACAGGAATTATATTCTGCTACGTTTTAAATTCAAAAAGGTGATATCCAGGAGAAAATCCCTCAACACATTGTATTTCCTAATATAAATGTTAGATTTTTCTTTTTTTTATTATATTTGATTAACAGACATAAGCCAGATGTTAAAGTTAGATTTTATTTGAGTGACCTTTTCTTCCACACACACAAATAAAACTTTCAGGTTTTTGTTTTTGATTCAAATACTTTCACAAAGTGGAAGATTGTTCCCATCTTACAGTAGATCTGTGGAGATTAGGCATTGGATGGTTTCGGGTTTCGAGGTATAAATCCCGTCTAAATGAATAAAATCTGCTATTCTTTTGCTCTCATGAGAAGACAGCGGAGAAGGCAGCTTGAGAGGAAGAAGGTTGCTCTACGTACAAAACATGACTAAATGACAGCGGCAGTGAGAGGACGCTTACTAAATACTCTACAGTCAGAAAACGGAAAAGCTTTGTCTCTACTAGCACCTCAAAAATATCATTTAGGATTATTTGATAGATATAAAGGGATATTATGAATAAAATTTATTAGCCCACAATCCAGCAAAAATTTAAGAAGCAAATCAGCTATTTATTCACATCAAAGCATGTAAAAAAAAAACGCAAAATCACATTTTAGATCTGTGATCTAAAATGCGAGACCTCATAACAGTGACATTTTTACCAGAGGTTATCATAGGTGATCATTTTATATATAAAAATTACCTTCCAGAAAGGCTGCGCTTTCCTTGATGTAGGTCGCAAGTTGTTCAAATATTCCATTAATCTTCTTCTTCGCGGTGACAAAATGCTTCAGTGGTGACACATTTACTTCAGCCATTGTTCTGTTTTTCTTCTTGCATTGAAATTGGCCAGGGTTGGGTCTTGAAACAGATATAGACATGGCACTGCAGAAATCAGAAGAAAGGTTACCCAAACATTTATAGTAAAAGTAATCCACGTGTATAAATCTCGCTGTCCGATATCTTCAAGATCCTTAACTGCTTTAAGCGAGTTCCTTAAAAAAATAAATAAAGTAAGACGTTCACGGCTTTGCAAGCAGAAGCCACGAGTCAATTCTAACGCCTCTCTTTCCATACTTTTGTAAATCTGCTCAATTATATTAAAAAAAGAAAGGCAAGAAGAACTTTGTGTGAACTGCCAGGTTTTCGTCAGTAGGCTTGATAAAGGTGGTTAATGAATATTAGTGAAACCTCTGAACAGATCGATAAACAGGTCCTGATTTCATTCCTTTTGGGAGATAAGTCATCAGCCGATATTTACATATGAAGCCAATCTTATCCACCAACCTTATCTACTTAGAAACCAGCCACTGTCCACTTTTGCTCTTCAAGTGAGAGGGGGTTAAACGACAGACCCGCCCATCAGGTCATCTCTGTATAGTTGCATGTTAACAATGGTCACCCTGAGTTACTGTTACTGCTACTGTTACTGTTGGCAACTCAGCAATTTTCTTGCTGTACATAGCAACATTTCAGACAAAAAAAAACTGTATTGGCCAAAATCGGCACCAGCAATTCAGGTTTGTCAAAGATCTGTGCTTGGCAATTGGTCAGAAAACTGCAATCGGTGCCCCCTAAAAACAGAGGCTTTAAATATACCTTTAAAAATAAAAGTAATATTATGAGAATGGTAGTAATTAAATAAAATAGTTTAATCATGTTTTATTCAGCAGTTTTGGTCTCCACTGCAGAGGAGTGTTAAAAACTGATGTTGTAAACTAGTTGAGCTACTTGCCTTGTATCAGGGCGTTTTCACGAACAGACACCGGGCATCATTGGTTGGGACAGAGTCGGTATCCTTCATGCACTCGGGCTGCGAAGGTTAGTGTGTGACCATCCGAGCTGACAGACGAGAATAGAACCCGTCACACCGCAAGCATTTCTGTCGACACTGCAATTTCAACAGCTTCTGTTCGTAAAATTATAAGTATCAGTTATGCTGTTTTGGGTCAAAGCAACAAGCGCAAAAGCAAAACACAGGCTCAGCGCCGTTCCTATTAGCTTCTGTTCGTCCTGCCTCTTCTCTCCAAATGGACAGCTGAACTCGGCAGGAACCGGAAACAGAAGCACATCCGCTAAAAGACAGAAACGTGTCTTCTTCTTTTCGGTTGACAAACCAAGAATGATCGCCACTTACTGGACTGGAGTTTAAAAATTTTAAAAACGATTAGATTTTTTTTTCCAGATGATTTTTTTTTTTTTTTGCTTTTTAAAAGGGACATGACTTATTATCCTAATTACTATGGAGAGCCATTTTAGCCAAAATTAAATCAATAAATAAATATAATGGGTGAAATAAATAAAAAATAATGAGTAAAATAAATCAAAAAATGAACAAAATGAGTGAAATAAATTAAAAAATTGTTAAATAAATAATTTATCTTTTTCATTAACCCAATTTTTTATTTATTAGTTTTTCATATAATTGATTTCTCAATTTCTCTTTTCTATAGAGGACCAAAACTGACATAATAAAAAATAAAAGCAGAATATATATTTTGTTTTTTCTGGTCCTCCATACATGAAAATATTCGGGACAAATTCAAGTAAACTGCAATGAGAGTTTTTACCCTGATTAAGGTTTTCTAATGATTTCAATGAAATTAGGTTTGTTAAAGCTGCAGTATGTAACCTTTTTTTTAACTGACTCTATGTCATAACAGTATAATATGAGTTGGGTAATCTGTGACAAAAAAATCTGGGATGGGGGGGGTTCTGCTTGCATGTCCTACAAATCCTGGTAGCCTCCCATTCATTTCACAATATTCCCATCAAAGATTTTGAACGATTTATTAACGATTCTTACACATTCAGCCTTACCTAATGCAAATTGAAGTTAGCTGAAGATCTATGTCCTTATAGCAATTGTTGTTTGGCAAAAATGTTCAAATCTTCATTTTCCTTCTTTCCCACAGTTATTGGAATTCAAGGAAAATGTCCTGTAACTTAATTCAAATTCAAAAACACTTTATTGATCCTAAAGGAAAATCGAATGTTAATAACTGTTAATTACACAGTTACCAGATGGTGATGACTAGACAGGAAAGATCTCCTATGGTCTGTACTACAACAAATTTGAAGAAGCCTCCAACTGAAGACACTCTGTTTTTCTACAACAGTTTCAAGAAAGGGATGGTCAGAGTTGTCCATAATCTTCTTGATTTTATGCGTAATTCTTTTTCAGGTTGTTGAGCCTTTTTAGGCCCCTGGTGCTGGTGCTGCTGCACCAACAGATGACCACAGAAGAGATGACGCTCTCAACAACAGATTATAGAAGATACGCAACATCTTGGTGCAAACCTTGATCAAATGAAAGATCAAATTTGTTATGCAATGGTTAGTAATTTAAGTGAATCTTCTAAAAATATTTTTATTAGAACTGTATGACCAGGCATGCGAGGATGGGAAATTACCAAAAAGTTGGTAGGAAGTAGCTCATTATTTCCAATAAGGAAATGTGACAGGGAAAGTGTGATTGTGGGGAAGAGACAATAGAACAGGTTATTTTGCTTTGTACGAATTACCGGATTAATAGGAAGAAGTTAATTAGGAACCTTAGCAATATGAAAATCAAACTTAACATTGTTGATTTATTGCAAAAGGAATCAGGAAGCAGAAGATATCAAGGTATATTTGATTTTTTTTTAAAACAGTGTAAGTTGTATAATAGGATATTGTAGATTTTTTTTTATGTCATGCGGTTCACACTCCTTACCGGTTGGTGGCGGTAATGCTAACCTAAAAAACCTAGCGGGTTTTTGACAACCGCCATTAAATTTCAAGAAGAAGAAAGAAGAAGCTGGCGCGAAGCTAATGAAGTTTCCATCAGTGACAACAAAGTTTACCTGTAATGTGCTTCTTTGTGTTGAACCTAGCAGGTCTTAACAAGCCGTCTGAACTGCAGTTAGTCCGTCTGGGGAGACAGAGATGCCTTCACTGAATCTGAGAGGAGTGACAGTAAATTTCCCCTTCACTCCGTACGAGTGTCAGAAAGACTACATGAGCAAAGTGTTACAATGTTTGCAGGAGGTAAGTTCCCATGGAAACACGAAAGCTTTCTAGAAACGTCCACACCCGGTACCCGGTACACCCGGTGTATTTTGAGGAGGAATGAAGGGTGAATTTTTGGTTAAAACGTTTTTCTTTTTCTTTCAGTGGGTAGAGAATCCATAAATTTGACTCAAGAACAGTGATACTTTATCATAAAATTACTCAAGTAAAAGTACAAAGTAGAGCAAAGTAGAGCATAGCAAAGTATAGCATAGCAAAGTAGCATAGTAGAGCACTACTCAACTCTGTACATACGTATATGTTTTTCAAAGTCATGGCTGCTGTCAACAACGTGTATGTGCTTGTTTTATTTGTGGAAAAAGACCTATTAATATTTATATTAATGCCACACAAGTCAGAAGCTGATGCTACTAAGCTGTGGTAGCTGACACCAGAAAGTGCCAGTGTAGCTGCCACTGGCCTTCTTGGTCTATTAGGAGTTAAGGGTGCAATAAAGAAAATCCATTCTGTAAAAGCTGTGTGTCTGGCTTCTTGTTTCCAGAAATCTAACGGGGTTCTGGAGAGTCCTACAGGAACTGGCAAAACTCTGTGTCTGCTGTGTGCCACTCTGGCATGGAGGGAGCACTTCAGGGACTCCATCTCCGCTCGCAGGCTAGCAGACAAGCTGAAAGGACAGGAGTTGTTCCCAAGCACACCTCTGGCTTCCTGGGGCACAGCTGCTACCGACGGGGACAAGCCAAGTATGTCACTTTGTTTTCTCTGCGTCTTCATCACAGAAGACGTCCCTGCATGTCTGAATCATAGTTGGTATTTTCTACGGACTGGTACTGACCTGCAGGAGGTTCTTGCAGGATGATCATCTTGAGCAAAAACTATCCAGGATTTCATGTTTAGACAGTTTTTTTATAACATCATCTACAGCATTTATTTATTATACAGATAGATATCTTTGGATTCCAGACTTGCTGCAATTCAATGTTATTTCATGCTATGTTTTTATTATCTCTTGTTTTATACTTCTTGTTGTTCACTGTGATTTCATATATTGAGCAGTTCTCTATAACTTGGCAGTGGTAAACAGCCTGCATATGCATTTTCTCAAATACCATTAGAATAATGATCAAATATTGGAGTAAAGTCTAGAATTAATTAATGTTCCAGTTATTATTAGTCAGAGACGGTTATAAACAGGTGAGGTTTAAGCTTGGGTTTAAAGAAACTCTTAAGTTTCAGCAGCTTTGCAATTTTCTGGAAGGTTGTTTCCATAATAGAGGAGCATAAAAACTGACCCAGAGGAACAACCAGGATGTGCTGGAGGTTCAGTGTTGGCACTATGGCCCCAGTGGCTGCAGAGAGGGAAGTCTGGACTTCTACAGCCTGACCCTGGGTTCCCATGAAGATAATAGATTGACGGAGTTGATCATCCTGTTAGACTTGAGAGAGAAGCAACAACTAAGTTGATGCAACTTCGTCCCTTGACAGTGGTTCTTGTGATCTTTCCTGTCCTGCAGCCTACTACACTGATATTCCTAAGATCATCTATGCTTCCAGGACTCACTCACAGCTCGCACAGGTTATCGATGAGTTAAAGAGCACTTCATACAGGTAAACAGTCTTATTGATAAGTTTCATACAGTGTCATTTTTGGGGGTTTGCATAATAGAGATTATCGTATATAGCGAGAGTTCAAAGTAGTGTTTTAAAGATTTTACAGAGATGAGACGGGTAAAGATTTGCTGTATTAACTTATTACAAAATACAAGTTGTTAGTTTTTATTCAGTGAATTGTTTAAGTCATTGTTGCTGATTGGCATGCATTTACACTTGCTAAGAAATGTAAGAATACCTTGTTATCATTACACTGCTGTAAATATTACATGGGCCAGATCATCTGCAATGACATTCTGTAACTAGTAGAAGATCATTTATATTTACCCTCTGAAGACATGATTCATACTTTGTTCTGTCTCCTTCTTTTTAGTTTACTCTCTTCCTGTTCTAAATGGCAACGGTTTCTAGATGTTATTCTTTCTTTAGAAAAATAGATAAAAGATCTTAATCAATTTGATCTCAGGTTTTATGAACATTTTCACATGTATCCTTTTAATTGGCTTAATTGAGGCTCTTTTGACTTTCCATTTCTTACCCAGTTTGTTATTTATACTCCTTCTTACTGTATGTGATGCATTTAAATTTGAGCTGACTGCATGGCACAGCAATCATAACCCCACAAACACAAATGGTGCTTTTGAAAAACACACCCATGTGTAAATGTGCTTCTGTAGGAAACCAGTCAAATAACGAATAAATAAATATAAATGATTGGAATTTATTGTGACAATAATAAATCAAGTTTATATGGATAAATGATACAAGAAATGCCCGTCCCTAATTTCAGGCATCTATGCAGCCATGAACTCGTACCAAAGTATTCTGGAGTCAAACCTGTCGAGCTGAATTTAGTGTTTCAGGTTAAACTTGGTGATCATCAGCATTATAATTTGGATTTCCTTGTATGTCTGTTGAATTAGACCAAAGGTGTGTGTGCTGGGCTCAAGAGAGCAGCTGTGTATCAACCAGGAAGTAATGCGTCAGGAGAGCAACCACATCAAGGTAAGCTCAACACTGAAGTGCTTACTGTAACACCAATCCAACTAAACATCAAGCTAATAAATTGGGCCATCCTTGCAGTCTAGTTGGGGGTTTAAAATAGGGATGAACTGATTGCAGTTTTCTGGCTGATCACTGATCTGACCTGCTGAGTTCGATTTTCACCCAAACAGATTTTTTTGTTTGAAAAGTTGCTAAATATAATGGCAGAGATTCAAAGTTGGCAACAGCGGAGTGACTGCTGAAATCGGATCTGATTAATTGGTACACACCTAGTTTAAAACTCCTTCAAGCCAAAACGTCTTGTTCTGCTTTTGAATCTCTGGAGATGAATTGGAAGGCCACTGTGTACCATGAAGCCATATCATGTGACAACATATTGTATCATCCCATTCGTGTCGTCTCCATACTGTAAATGCTTCAGTATTCTTGTGCCCAAAATGAAACCTTGTACATACCAGTTTATACATATCTGAAGATAATTATTTGAATTCCTCTGTTATCCAGGTTCATATGTGCAGAGGGAAGGTGTCCACCAGGTCATGTCAGTTCTACAACAACGTTGACGGTAATGATCAGTTTTTACCAGGGAAGTGAGTGACCTTAACTGAGCAAAAACATGAGGAATGTTGTTGTGCTACTAGGAGTCTAATGTTGGTTATGAATATGTGAAATTATTGCTTTGGGCAATTATTAATGAAGCTAGTAATTCAGATCAAAATTAAATCAGGGCACAACAAGAAAATAGTCTCAGTTAAAAAAAAAATATTTCAGTCTCAGTTATCATACTTGCCTGAGGAGGTTTAGGTTTTAAACTAATAGATGAAGGCATAAGTTCAGCACTGGCAAATTAGCTCTGAATTAATTAACATTAGTTTAGAGTTATCGACAGATTTGGTACATATCCCAAATGCACAGAATGTAAAATACAGAATTTTATTATCAGAAAGTTATGCTTTACTAATTTTGATTGAAGTAGAAATAAACCATGTTTTTTTGGAGTATTGATTCTTAATCTATCAATTACTATATTTATCAAGAATTTAATAATTAGGAGTACCACAAAGGCTTCTTAAATGAACACAAAGAATCCATATTTTGGTGTTTAAACAATCTCTTTTAAGTCCAAAGCACCGTAAATAACAGCCATAATTGTTTACAAGCATTAGAGGTTCATTAATTGGACATCCCAAGATATGCAGTGTGTCTATAAGATTCGCAGTTGTCTAAATTATGATTCTTCCTTTTCATTGTCTTCCTTTAGAGAAGAGCACAGACAGAGACTTGGTTAACTCTATCCTTGACGTGGAGGACTTGGTCAAATTTGGCAACAAACAAAGGTTAACCCTACTAAGTGTGTCTCTGAGTGTGTATTTACTTGAACGTTTGCTAAAGCGTTGACGTGGAATCTGCTGTATCTCTCCAGGGTCTGTCCGTACTACCTCAGTCGTTCTCTAAAGCAGCAAGCTGATGTCATTTTCATGCCATACAACTATCTGCTGGATCCAAAAGTGAGCTAAGTCATGGATGGATGGCTTTGTCTTCGTCTGTGTTGATTTTCATTTCTCTTTATATAACCAAATACTTTAAATTAAGAAAAGGAGTCATGATTGCAAAAGAAATAACTTGTATCTTCCTAACATGGTTGCTCTGACTGATAAAACTCCTTGTTTTCTAACAGGTGTTCTCCTGAAGAGCCTGTTTTGTTCTAATGATTCATAGGTCACAGGTGTGTCTTAACAAAACCAAAGGTCTCTGAAAAAGTTGCAATGTTGTTCGTTTCTCCACAGAGCCGCAGGGCTCACAATATTGAGCTGAACGGAGCCGTGGTGATTTTTGACGAAGCTCACAATGTGGTAAGATCTGTTCCCTGTACTCTAAAAATATTGATTGTTTAAATCGCGGCATGTCTGCATGTCACTTATTGTGCGGCCAAACGAAGAATTTGGCTTTGGCTTCAAACATTCACTGTCCAGACAATGGAAAGAAAGCTATACATGATTTCAAAACATGTTTTACAAATAAAAAACTGAAAAGTGCGGTGTGCAAAAGTATTAATCACCCCTGAGTCAATACTTTGTGGAGCTACCTTGTTTTGAGGATTTTATATGCCTCAGATGAAGCCTTTCTGTTCTCTGCAGGAGAAGACGTGTGAAGAGTCGACGTCCTTTGACCTGACTCCATACGATATCGCTTCAGCCATCACTGCTGTGGACCGGCTGCTGGTGGAGCAGGCTAGAGAAGTCAGCCAAAGAGACTCTGTTACAGAAGACCACAATGTAGAGTCCCTCAGCTCAGGTTAAGTTTCTTGAATAGCTAATTCAATCATTGACTCCTAAAAAGCAGGTAAATTAACGCTTTTCTTTGAAATGCAGTGCTACGGAAGTCTTGAAGTCATAAGTTGGAGTAATTTGCGTTGAAGATTTATGAAAACATAAACTGCAGATTTGTACCAGGAAAAAAGTAACTTTGTTTTATATCTGTATTTTTTCAGGTTTAAAAATAGATATAAGTACAATTGCTAAAATCAAACGTAAGTATAATTTATGAACAACACTTTTCTGGTAGTAGCTCTGATTGTATTTGAAGATCAGGAGATGTTCTGTCTCCTGCTTTGACAGAAATACTGCTGGATTTGGAAGCTGCCATTGATTCGTATGAAGTTCCAAATGACAGAGGCATCACAAAACCAGGAGTGTAGGTGATTTTAACAGTTTGTGAAATTATTTTGAAAAAAAATCCAAATCTTTTGCACATACATACATTTTTATTTTTCGATGCACAAAAATAACATTTTCAACCCTTTGTTTCACAAGTTTACAGAGCTCAAGTCACAGCTATGCATTCTAGTTTACAAGTACAAAATATACATGACTGGAATTTGTGCCCACATTCCTGCAGCTTACAGTCAGAGCAGAGAAGAGACTTATTTCACTCTGTCCACTTTACTTATTAAACACACATTTACCATTCGGATTTGATCAGTGGTGTGCGGAGCCATGCTCACTATTCCAAGTCCACACTTGCTACTAGGCTGTGTGTCAGAGTGAGATGGTTTTTGGACCTGAATGTGCGGCTGTGATGTAGTTGTACCAAGCTGTGCCGAGCTGTTACCAAGGCAACGCTCGACTGAAGGCAGGCACTGAGACGGTTTTAGGCAAAAAAATGCAGAACTAGACAATTTTATATTAGAATGTCAACAATTGCACAGAAACGTAAAGATGAGTTGGGCATTAGTTACCCTTAAATATTCACTGTTATACTTTCTTGAATAAGCTAGGCTAATTCTATGGCCTATGCAAAACAATGTTAATTACATTTAATACACAAAATCATTCTTGGACATTGAGATTTCAACCAATCAGTTCTGCCTGTTTTGAGCCCATTGAGGAACATGTTGTAGTGTTAATTCAGTGTTTACATCGGCACCTCAGACACACAGTGGTACAACCCGTTCACCTTTGATCCCAAAGCAGAAGAAGTGCAGCACTGAAGGATTAAACACTGCAGATCTGAAGCACATTTATGTTGTTATTAATTCAAACTCAGGATTCTGCTTCTGCTGCAGGCCACTGTGTCCTGATGTGAAGTAGAGCAGCTGACATCAGCGCCATAATTCAGCAGAAAGACCCTTTTCTTTGGTTTGTTTTTGTTTTTTAATGTGAAAACATGGCAGACACTACTAGAACATTACCTAATTCTAAATGTAGACCATCACTTTCAGTCCCGACAGTAAATGATGCCTTACCCACAATACATCTTTCCTCATTAAAAGTTTGCATTCTTGTTTGTTTGTGCAGCCAACCATGCAGCATCCTAAGACCATTTTTAAAGTGAAATCAACTAAATAAAAGTGACATTAGGCCACCAGATGTCTGTTTTTTGACAGGCTACACAGGAGCTCATAGGTTGTTTTGACATCCGTCATGGCGGAGGGGTACAGTTCTAAAGAGAGCCAGAACAATTCATAGGTTACAGGTGTGTCTTAACAAAGACACAGGGTCAATTACCAAAAAATGTCTGTGTTTTTTTTTTGTTTGGTTTGGTTTGGTTTTTTTGCTCTTGCACTGTTTTCCCCCATATCATAGACAGATATGACATGTCCCATTATTTTTGCATCAGCTTCATCTATGAGCTGCTGGAGAGAGCCCATCTGACCTACAAGACCAAGACAGAGATCCACGACGCTTTGGAACAGATCATTGGAAGCTTATCTGGACGTAAGTACGACGGCGTCTCTTCATATTACTGCTTTGTCTATTATACATTTTCTACTCCTTTTCATAGGCTTTAATGGAATTTTTGTATTACAATAATGTTATGCATGTGCAGATGTTTTTCTCTAACCAGTCGTTTACATGATGTTTTTCACCAGTGCCAGGAATTTTCCTCAGTACGGCTGGACTTCAGAAACTGGTTGATATGATACAGGTGAGCCACAGGATGAAGTTTGAGAAAAACACTTCAGGTAGCTGTTGAGATGTCCAGACAAATATGTGGGAATGTAGGAATTTACCTGACTTAGCTATTTTGACTTGGAGGATCCAATGTGTGATATGAACTCAGAAAAAGTTGGGATTATGAGTATTTCCATCTTTAGGATGTAGTTTTTATACGGTTTTATATTCACATCAGTGGAATATAAAACCGTTTGTTGGATGAAAACTAGTAGCTCCTGTAAGAGGATGTCTTTTTGTAAGAGGATGTCTTTTCGTAAGAGGATGTCTTTTTTTATGCAGTGGAGAAAAATCAAACTTCCTTTAAAATCAGACTTTTTTATATACCAGGAGGTTCACTTAGTCTGTTCCAATGTCAGAAGGTTCTTGATTCTGTGTAGCATTTGATTGACATGCTGTTTTTTGAAGGTCTGTGCTTCTTCCTTACCAGATTGATGATATTTCTGAATTTCACTTATGAATAAATGATAATCATTTTGAGTTTAAATCTTCTGTTATTTTAAAGTAAAATCTTAAGATATCTGAGGTCACAGTTACCCACATATGCTGGCCAAATTAGCTTTAGATGGCTAAAGCAAAATTAGCTTTAGCTATCTAAAGCTAATCTATTCTTCCCAAGCCTGTTGCAGTGGAACAGTGACTTCTTCTTGTGTTCTGGTCTGTTAGTTGGTGTTTTGTGGGGAACCATCGGAAAAGGACAAACAGAAGCAGATGGAGTTCAACTCAGCCCATTTTAAGGTCTGTTCAGTTAATAATAGCAATAATAATAATAATAGATTATTTTTATAGTGCCCTTTATATCAAATTGAGATCTCAAAGAGTACATTCACACGCTGATGATGGGAAGCTACTGGATTGTAGCTACAGCTGCCCTGGGCAGTCAGGCAGAAGCGAAGCTGCCTTTTTTGCTCTATCCACCCTTCTGACCACCTTTGTGTCGACATTTGTGGCAAGGACACAAACAACGAGTGGGAGCATGGATCGAACCAGCTAATCATCGATTTCAGGGATAACTCCTTCATCTGTCACCCCCTTGTTTTGTTCCATCCAAAAAAAAAAACTAATATTTTTATCAACTGCCTCCTGAACCTGCTTGCACGCTAACATAAGGTGTGACGGTCTGCTTGGTTCAGGTTCACATCCATCTTGACAAAAGCTACCAGAAAAAGAAACAGACCCCTGATTTGTGGTCTGCTCCTTCTTCTTCTTCAAAGAAACAAGGTATGGATCTCTGGTAACATGATTATTATTAAACAATTAGATTTAACTCAAGGTTTTTATTCTGTAGCATTACGTCCTTAGAATAAAAAAAGGAATGATGGAATATACATTTTCCAAACTGTGGTAGATTCTTCAGCATCTGGTTTCTGCATTTGTTTTATTAGTTAGAAAATGGTTCTGGGTGCAGAACCTCTTTATAAAATCATCAGTACAATATACAAATGGAGAACAAAGTAAATGTAGAACCAAAACACACCACCTCTGGTAGATGAAGAGCATGTGACTTATTTTTCAGGTGAATAAATATAAACTGATTACCAGATTTTCATCTAAAGTCTCATGATTAGTATTTCTCTATAAGTTCAGCTCATCTTATATATGGGTGTTAATTTCCTATGCAAATGACTGGAAATGAAGAGGGAAGCTACCAAAGAACTACCTGAGAACCACTGATGAAGATCAGGATTACAAAAAACATGTGTTGTCACTGAAGACTAATTTTCTTCAGATTGCTGTTATTCTGATATGTGAGTAAATTGATCAGTCAGTTCTCTCTCATGGCAGAGAGAGGAGCTTACTACTCCAGCAGTGAACTCATCCGACTGTTGGATTTCTTTACATGTTTGATCTACTTCTGTGTGTGTTGTAGGCAACGTTCTGAGCTACTGGTGCTTCTCCCCTGGCTTCAGCATGCAGGACCTGGTGAATCAAGACATTCGCTGTGTTATTCTGACCAGTGGCACCCTCTCACCCCTGACCTCTTTCACCTCTGAGATGAGGATGTAAGGCTCCTTTAATCAGTTTATAATAAGAAGTGACGATAAAACAGAGATTGTTTTAGGCCTGGTTGATATTTGGCCCATGCCTGGACACAATAACTAAATCATTCACTTTTTGTTTTCTTATCTGATTATAGATCTGATGTTTTTTTTTTATTCAGCCTTTATTTTATTTTTGCTTATTCTGACCTTGTGTATTTGAACAGCTTGTGATGGATTGTGTTGTCAGTATTTCGAACCCTTATCTTGCTGTGATTCGGTTTTCTTATTTGTTCCAGAAAATTTCCGGTGCTTCTCGAAAATGGCCATGTGATCAATCGAGACCAGATCTTTGTGAGTGTTATTGATCAAGGTCCGGATGGAGTTCACCTGAGTTCAGCATTCGATCGAAGGTAAATGTTCTCAGCATGAGGAGAATCGTGGCGTCAGTCTTTGTCAGTGTTTCCTCACAGATGTTAAATTGTTTTGCACGAAACCTTCCAAACATCAGCTAAATGAAGGACTTCTTCTAATCTAGATTCATTAAAAATAGAAATGCTTCAGTCAGAAGCTGTGGTTAGAACATAGACATTAGACTCACTGTGTGACTCTCTTTCTTGCTCTGTTATTTTATTTTGTTGGTCTATTTTTTATTATTTTTATGTGTCAGCTTTGATCAATAATTGGATGTGAGTCACTTTTTGAAAATAACTGCTCTGTCTTGTCAAGTAAATGAACTTTTGGGCCAAAGTCATGTTTTTTTTTGTTTTTTGGTTAGTGTTTAGTCACTGGATGTTCTACGATCCTACTTTCCATAAAGTTAAAATAAAAGACAGTACAATGCTAATAATATAAAAATGTTATGCTGTATTGAACATTTCCCATTTTAAAGAAATATAAACATTGCCAATCTGCATCAGCTGCTTGTGCTGCATGTTGAACACACACAGGGACAAAACAACCTAAAATACAAAAACCAGAGAATTATACAGACAATCTCCATTTAAATTGGTACGCTATATGGACTCACAAAACTATAAATACGAAGTTCTACATCCAAATATCTGTGTATTCATTAATATGTAAATGTATTATTTGACAGCTGTGATGGCGCCTGTGCAGCAGTTGTGTTGATGAGTTTTTTCTTTGCTAGGTTTAATCCTGATAACATGACTTCTTTAGGAAACACTGTAGGTAAGATCCAGCTTCTTTATTGTTTTGTTTTTTTTACTTTCTTTTTCATTCTTTCCCCTATTGCTGGAAATAAAGACACAATCAACACTCTTTAGCCACAATACAATCAGCTTTAGATCAATGCATAAAAGGAAATTTTCTGAGCAAACAAAAAAATAAACTGTCTCCAGTTTTAGTTTTTTGCTAACTGCTGCTGTTGGTAGATGAACACTCAATGGGATTTAAATCAGTTGTTATAGTTGATATTATCCAATCACAAGATGTCGGGTTTTGGAAATACTGAACATTTTTTGCTCCCATATTATTTCATTTCTGAAGCTCCTTCTGGTTTCTTGTTGTCTTTGTTTTCTCCTCAGCCAACCTGAGCCGGGTGGTTCCTCATGGCCTCTTGGTGTTTTTTCCTTCCTTCCCTTTGATGGAGAAAACTCTGGAGTTTTGGAGGGTGAGTCCAAAACCTCCAGGATACCGTTTTAGAAAACATCTATGCAGTTCAAGGAAACTCCCCCCCACCAACCTCCCTCATCTTGTTTTCTTGTCTTATTTTAAAGTTTTGATTTGCTGGACAGAATTTCTACATTTCTGAAAGTAAAGAGCAATACACACTTGGCACATCAGCCAGGTGTCAGAGTATACTCTGACACATGGTTTCTATCAACCAACCCACACCAGGATCATCTGATCAGCAGTCGGCGCTGTAAGGACCCAGCGTTGCTTTTCGAATAGGTTCTAGTCAGAAACAGCAGCTCTGTTTTCTGCTAAGCCTGGTGGTTGGGTGCTAGGACTGTCATTCATTAAGGAGCCCGTCATGTTTTCCAGTTAAAGGATGTTTAAAGTTGACAAGAAATTTGAAAATATCACTTGATAATTATATATTATGTTTACTGAAAGATTGGAGGATAAATACCTAGACACCAACAATAAAGACTTAAAAACTGCAAATATTTTAAAAATACTTAAGTAAATTTATCAATGCTAAGACTGGTGGGAGCTCAAGTGAAGCCTGGTGGCCTGCCAGGCTTGTAAAACACTGGGGGAATGCCGGAACTGCCTTCGCTGATGTTCAACGTGATGCATCCTGTGTGTAAAGGTGCCATGCTAACTGATGAGGCACCATGTTGCTGCTCCCCTTAAAGCTTTTACTCTGTGTTACATGTCAAAGCATTTTGCTCTGAGTTTGGTTTTTCCCTCCAGGCCAACGGACACACGGATCGCATCGAGAACATGAAGCCCATGTTTGTTGAACCCAAAGGGAAGGGAACCTTTAACGAGGTGAGCTGGGTTTTCATTAAATGATTCAATTTAATGGCTTAAAAACTGATGGTGTCTTGAGAATGATCCAAAAGGGTTGGGGAGTCACAAATTATTTCTTCTTGCAGAATAAATGGCCTTTTTAAATAACAATATTAAATATAAATTTAACGCATTATCTTGATTGTTGTTTTTTTGCCAAATCAAATTTTTGTCAAAGGGCGTCCAACTTCTTTGCATGTTTTTTGTGGATTTCTTTGTTTTTCAATAATTAATGTTAAAAACCTCCATATTCTCAATCTCCGGGATTGTAGTAGTTGGATAGGATTTTTTTTGCTGACCTGAGCTTGACTGTGTGTTTTTAAAGGTTATGGATGGGTATTACAACAAAGTGAATGATCCAGCGTCAAAAGGAGGAAGTTTCTTTGCAGTTTGTCGTGGGAAGGTAAGCTCATAAAGCAGCACATCATCTTCATCGTGCTTTTCCTACAACGCTTCATGGATGATGGAAGAAATATGCAGCTGATTGTTGTCTCGGTACACCAGACCCTGATGGTGTGTTGAGAATGATCTTAATGATGAGAGTGATTCTTATAGTTCTCTGTGTTTTGATGATGCATCACGGTTTCTGTTAAATGTTTTAGTTTTAAGAGTTCTGAACTATTCTGAAGCGAAACAAGTGAATGGAAGAAGCTGAAAGTCTCACTTCTCTTCATGTTACGTTTGTAGATGTGTGATTTAGTTGAAATAAGGAAGAACTTGTAAATTTATGTTCACAAAATGTTTAATCTTAGCCATCTTAGTTGTGGAGGTATTCCTGAGAAATCCATGTTGGAGGTTATATTGAGCAGAACAGCTGATGGGTCCTGGAAACCCAAGCAGCTTGTTTGGTTTCTATGAGAGGCCATGGAGAAATAGAAGTAGGCAGAAATATCCCTGACTTCTGCAGGGATTTCACTGCTCCTCAACCAACCTTTCTGCAAAAACCCTTTAATAAACTTCCCAAGTTTAACCTGCAGTAGACAGGATCATCACTGTGTGGATTACTGACTGTCTCACAGCAGCTCTGTTCCTGTTCTCACTCCAGGCTAGTGAAGGTTTGGACTTTGCAGACACCTTTGGCCGGGGAGTCATCATCACCGGCCTGCCGTTTCCTCCTAAGTTTGACCCCCGGGTCGTCCTGAAGATGCAGTTTTTGGACGAAATGAGCAGAAAAAAATCCCCAGGAATGAGGGTGAGGTTAGACTGGCAGCTGAGCCCCAGGGAGGCCAGCGTGATGATGTTCAGTGGTGACACGATGCCTCTTCCTGTCAGTACCTGTCAGGTCATGAGTGGTACAAACAGCAGGCCTTCAGAGCAGTGAACCAGGCCATCGGGAGAGTTATCCGCCACAAGGAGGACTACGGAGCCATCTTTCTCTGTGATCAAAGGTACAGATCCTTGTTTTTATCTTGGTGATATAAAAAGGGATATATAAATTAAATTTATCGCCATTAGTAGTAGCATTATAATTAGTTCCTAGTTCATCGTAGTTTTAAGTTCCTTGAGTATAATTAGGCAACTGGTGATTAGAACAGAGTTTAATCAACAGCTGAATGTTTAATGATGACAGAAAGTGGTTCTACTATTATTAATCCAATATCAGCTGTCATGAATTTAACTATTTTTTTTATTATGATTTTTATTTATCAAGTTTTCTTGCACTGTTCTTCAAGCCTCTGTTAAGTTGTTTTTTATTATTATTATTCTATATACTTTGGAATGACATTGGAAATTAATTTACCTTCAAACATACACAGTTATTTTAAAACTTATTTAATATTGGTTCATCCAGGGAGTTTGAGAGCAACACATTTTTGGGGCAAAAATGTTAAGTATTTGACTTTGTGAAGTAACAACACCGGGTTGCTAAGAGAGACACAGACTTCTGTTTTTGTTTCTCTCTCATTCAGGTGTTGCATTTATGAACAATTATTTCTCAGGTTCTGGATGCTGTGCAGCTGGAAGGATTTTTTCTCTTCCATTTTAAAATTTTGAACAGCTGTTGCGATGTGATGGGGGTAGTTTACAAATGGGAGCAGCTGATTATTTAGCATCTCAAAAGCTCAATAATAATACATGAACCCTAGATATTACATGAGTTGACTCCACAATCACTCCTTGATGATATGAGGCATGATGACATTTAATTTCCTTTTGTGATGAATTGCAATTTATTGAACTGAATTGAAAGTTTGTTGATTTTTATATCTCAACCACTCCCAAAATCACTTTAACCACAACTCCTAACACTGCATATCTCTGTTTCTCTGGGGAAAAAGGGAACAAACTTATTTTGTTTTCTTTTTTTCTCATCTAGGTTTAAAAGCTCTGATGCCAGAGCTCAGCTTCCATCCTGGGTCAAGCCGTACGTTCGCCTCTACGACAGATTTGGGAACGTTGTCCGTGATGTGTCTCAGTTCTTTCGGGTTGCACAGAAAATAGTACGTTGCCTGACTTTGAAGGATTTTATCAATGAAAACCGCTTTTCTGTTTATAAATTTGACAATTTTGACATGTAAAGTGCTGATAAAATATTTCTAAGTGAGTTCAGACATGCTGTACGTGTGACTAAAGCTTCAGTGTGGTTTGGTTTGAATGTCCCAGAGGCCTGTTGTGGTGAAGATGCCTACACTAGAAACTCTTCCAACCGAATGCTCATCAAACACTCCCAGTTTTTCCTCCGGCTCTGCCTCTGAAAGTTACCACACCCAGAAAGCAAAGGCCCTGGATGCACACCTTCCCAGCCTCAAGAGAAGAAAACTGGGTCAGTATTGTATTTTTAAAAATGCTAAGCCATCAATCTGTCATTATTCTATTCATCTGTCAGCCCTCCCTTCAGTACTTTCTCTAAAGGCTGAGTTCATAGTTGAAATTTTAAACCTATAGAACTCAAGAAACATCACATCTTAAAGGAAAGAAGAGTATTCTGGATTATATACCTTTGTGAGCCTTACATTATCTTCTAATCTTATTCTTTCATCATAAGCGTACATGGAATGTTTCATGCATGTTTGAGAAATCAAAGTCAAATTTCTTTTAAGTTATGTTTGATAAGGTCCAGTACCTATTTTCACCAGATCTGACCAAATCACCTTCTTCCTCTTTTTTTTGTGTTTGTTAAATGTTCTTTAGCAAACAGGGTGGTTTTCTTCTCATCCTTTCATGTGTGACATCATTAACTTAACAGGAACTACAGACAAAGAACAAAATCTGACATATTTTATGTTAAAATAGCTACTTTGTGTGGCGTGTTTGTGATCAGACGGAGTGGCTAAACTGTGCATCGCCTACGAGAGTGAGGTGCAGCAAAGTCAGAGGAAACCAACCAACCTACTGGACGCTCTGGAGAGAGGCGACCGGTGCTGGGAGGACGACAAGGACGGTGTTGGAGAGGAGAAGGTGGGGCGGCCGGTTACTTCATGATCAACCTGGAGTCACAATGCTGTCATTTCAAATGACTTGTTGGACTTTTGCTTCTGAAGGTCAGCCGCTTGTCCACCTTGTCCCTCCAATATGACAAGAAGATGGAGGACGAGTTGCGGGGAGGGAAGCGGAAAATCAAGCTGATTCAGGAACAGGTACACATTTCACTGATGATTAAATGCTGCTTTTTCAGACATGAAGTGTTGAACCCGGAAAACGTGCCAAGTCTGGTGGTCGGGGCACCAAGTCTCGAAAACAAAACAAAAAAACTCAAAATAAAATTTGCACTTCTGTTAAATTAACCAAGGTCCAAACAAATTGACCAGCTGCTTGTTTTATTGCTACTGTCTTAACATAAACATGTTTGTATCGGATCTGATCCTGTCATTTTTATATCTGAAGAAAGCGAGTGTCTCCGAGGACGGGTCAGAAGAGAGTAAGGCCGGCAGGGCCAAACAGTTCCTGGCCGACATGAAGAAGTCTCTGAGCAAGGTGACCTTCGACCACATCGTCCAGGCTCTGCAGAGCTACAAGAAGACGGACGACCTGAGCGTCCTGCTGACAGAGACGGCTGTTTTGGCTGAAGACCCCAACACTCACAGCCTGTTCCGAGGTGCGTCGTTCTGCCTCGGACTCTGAAGCCTGTGAAAGCGCGTCTGCTCTAAACACGACTGCTTCCCCGCCGTAGGGTTCTACCAGTTTGTTCGTCCGCATCACAAAAAGACGTTTGATGAGAAATGTCAGGAGCTGGTGGGCCAGGGCTGTGGGTTCAAACCGGAGCACTCGCTGTCCAAGGAGGAGAAGAAAGCTGTGATTCTGCAGACCGGTAGGAAACGGAGCCACTTCTCTTTGTGTTACTGGTCGAGGCTCTTAAAAAAAGTCACAGCAGGAGCTTTCTTGGGATTGCTTTGAGTTAAATGCTAACTGCTAACAAGTTCAATCCTTCAGTTTGTTTGTGACCAGCAGACATGTGACAAGCTGCTGATGCTGCATCCCATGTGGTGTTAGTTCAGGTGGACATATTGACTTACATGAGGGGTGTCCATAGTGCCCCCCACGGGCCATTGATGACCCAATGAATGACCTTGCTTGGCTGTAGACAATGTTTGACCAAATCAGGCCTGCAAACACGGGTAGAGTTTGCCTGAATGAGCTCTTACTTTGTAGGACAGAAAATTAAATTGTTACCTTTGTAATGCTTTGTATGCAGCTTGTTTCAGTAGTTCACTCAAATCATTCTCATGTGGTTTACCTGGAAAATATATTTCTTCACAATTAAGTTATTCCTTAATGATGATGTTCCCGCTTATGTTGCCCTTTCTGACAAAGGACATATAACTTGAACTAAATTACACGCAGAGGGAAAAAAACTAAAGATTTTCTAGTTGAGGTGGTTCAGTAACTTGAATTACCACAGAAAAATGAGAAAACGATCAACTATCAACATTGAAGCTGGATATTGTGAAACGCTGAGTTAGACAGACGTAAATCAGCTTAAGTGCTCACAGTGAGATGGCTGCAGTTAAAATACGAGCAAGAAATCGTGCTTAATTAACAAAAACTGGCGACATAAAATATCATTACGTTGTGGTGCAAAGCAGTCAGCTAACGCTTCACAACAGCAAGAAAATATTACATTTTCAACTCATCGGAGAAAATGATAAACCACCAAGAAAGCACTACGCTCATACAGTGTTGCAACTTGAGGAACTGTTTGGTGACTTCCATTCTCTCTGTGGACGTCTAGAGGAAACTCTCCTTGCAATGGCAGTGATACAGACTAGAGCAGTGATCTCAATGGAGAGGGGAAAAACAGAAATGATCATTAAAAAGTACAAATTTACAGTCATTTCCTAAAAACAGGTTTGTGAAAACTTTGATGTGTTTGTCTTCCAGCTGTAGATCACCCAGCGGTGGGAGCTCTGAGCTCCAGGTCCACATGCGGTCAGCTGGACACGCAGCAGCTCAACAGAGGAGGACGACACCTGAGCCAGCAGGGATTAAGAGCAGCTCCATCTGGTAGGAGATCTTAGGCTACGGAGGCAACTGGTGTGTTTGGCCATTTTGTCTGTCTGATGGAGTTGTTATAGCTCTGAAAAGCCACTTTTTTAGCTTTCAGCATTAACACATGCGATTAATCAGAAAATTTGAATGTGTTAATATTACATGATGCAGGTTAAGTAAAATACCTAATAGCCTTTCTTCCGCCGAGGGTTCTGCTGTTCACAGCAGAACATTATGGGCCTTACAGACAGGGAGCAATGAACAACAGTGTAAGGTGATTGTTTTACACAACAGCAGAAAGGAACAAAAAGTTTTAGTTTTCAACTTGCTCGTTTTGCGTCGCTCAAAATTCTGCACGCACAAATTACGGTGGTCATTTTGCTGGAGGAGGACAAGGACAAGTGGCTCATGGCATCAGTTCCATAGAAAATGAACAAAGTGGGATATTTCTAAATGAATGCGTAAGACAAAATGGCTTCCTTTATGTCTTCCTGAATATAAAAAACTGGAAAACTGAGAATCTTCAGACGTGTTTGGTTTGAAACAATAAAACAGTTTTGAAAGTGTGCATATTTAGTGATGATTTTTGATGTATAGGCTGTATGGGCAGTTGTCCAGCGCAGCATCAGCAAGGGGTGGAGCACCCAAAACTATAAAATAAAATATATCTCATCCATCTGCTTTCCCCTGAACAAGTTTGCTACTATTTGATTGTTGCAAGTTTCTCTTAATTTCTGTTGCGTGCTGGGAGATTACATCACCTGCTTTTTGCTACAAAAAAAAACTTAATTATCAGAGAGCCAGTGTGATTAATCTGATTAAATTATTTAATGGATTGACAGCAGTAGTTTATATTGAATAGTTCAGTTGGAAGATTAGCTGCGGTGTGGATGAATAAGCTCACTGATAATTCGTCTGGCCAGGTTCTGACCATAAGAGCGAGATCCACGCTGCCTTCCTGGCCGACGTAAAGCAAGCGCTGGGACCTGAAAGGTCCGCCCAGCTCTTCCAGGCCATCCACGGCTACAAGAAGACGGACGACTTCGACAGCCTGGTGACCACTGTGGTGAGCTTATTCACCGAGAGAGACGAGAACTTCCACCTCCTCATCAGTAGGTTCTGCCTGAGTCTCCACAGATCTCCTGGCTTCTGCAGGCTGGATATTTGATTATATGGATGTGTGTGTTGTGTGTTTTCAAGGGTTCGGCGTGTTTGTTCGCCCTCAACACAAGAAGCGATACAAAGAGATGCTGGATGCTCTGATTGGTCAGCCCGTGTCAGCCGCTGACAGTCCTGCTGTGAGTGAGGAGCAGCCCTCTGCAGGTCAGGGTCCATCAGTGATGTTACTCATGTCTCTCTGAGGCGTCTCTGACTTTATGTCTGGTTTTAAGTTTGTTGCAGTTCCATGTCATCTCGTTTCTGTCATATGGCTGAAGGTTCTTCACTGTGTTTAGGATTCTGTTTTGTTTTTCAGCTCCTCTCTCACCACCTCTGAAGACTCAAAGCAAGATTTCCAGTTTTTTCTCCAACAATGAAAGAAAGTCTGATCCTTGACCCTGGACTTTTGTTTCACATCAGCCTGAATAATTGTATTGTACAGCAACCTGGACCTGTTTTCCTCTGTGAGGAAAGCCAATGAAAATTCAAGTTTTTTGTGTTTTCTGCTTGATTAAAATGAGAAAACCGTCTGTGAAGTTCAGTGGACAATGCTGAAACCTGGAGCTTTTTCAGCAAATGTTTCCCAAATTAGGATCTGCATAAATTCTGAGAAGTTGACATGTTGACCACATTGATGCATTTTTCTTCCCTTCAGGTTGTATTTGGTTTTCACAAATCAGCTGTGTGTGTGTGTGTGTGTGTGTGTGTGTGTGTGTGTGTGTGTGTGTGTGTGTGTGTGTGTGTGTGTGTGTGTGTGTGATGGACATGACTTTGCATCAGATCAAATCAGATTACTCCGCCTATCGGCCAACACATTGGTTGTTTCTGGATTTTGAATCATGGATTTCTATAGAAATGTTACACAACAGCAGCTCAGATCCAGTAGAATTTTGTCTGCTTTGAAAACAACTAGATGAACTTGCTTGTTTTTACAGATTTTGTGGAATTACAAATTTACCTGATGAGAGCCAGAGAGATGTTTCAGATCTGAAGCCCAGGTTTCAGTAAAAGCCTTTTTAATATAATTTTATATTTTTTCTTATTTGTATCAGTCATGAAAAGTTCAAATGCTTTATGAATAAAAATAAATTGATTTTTTTTTGCTCATGCTTCTATTATGTTTACAACTGTTCAGATAAATAAAAGATTTGATTTTTCAGTGTGATTGTTATTTCAATAGAACATGAGTGCTGAAACTGTGAGACACAAAAAAAAGTCTCAGGCCAGCCTTCATATATTGAGCAATGTCCAAATGTTTCCAGATATCTGGCATCTCTTCTGAGATCATAAAGAAGGCAGTCTGCCAGGAGAGGATTCTTGGATTTGTAGTATTAATGGGTCATGTATCAATATAATTACATTGAATTTGACAACTGTGCGATAGAAGATAAATTTATTTTAACCCCAGCGGCGTCAGCAAATTAAATTCATACTTTCTGGTTTTTTAAACTATAACAAGCTCTATTAGCAGAGTAGTCCTCTTTCCAAATATCCAACTTTGTATATGGGGCCAGACTGAACACTGTGCATGAACAAAAGCAGGTCTGTTCTGAAGACAAAAATTAATATATTAGCCAGTTTCCTACCTTACGCCTCTTGCGAGAAGACGTAAGATTATAAAAAGCCCCGGCACTAAAACTTTTCTTTTTCATCTGGTGTGTGAACACTGAACCCTCATGTTCAGTCTATGCCACATGTGTCAAACTCAAGGCCCGCGGGCCAGATGTGGCCCGCCATGTCATTTTATGTGGCCCGCAAGAGCTTAAAAGTTTTGATTGTCTAAAAATAA